>PVKS010013003.1:0-52075 GCA_004027875.1 Aplodontia rufa | reverse complement strand
AAAAAAAAAAAAAAAAAAAGATCGTTCTCAAAATTCCTAATTCAAAGGACAAGAAAATGATGTTTGTTCCATTAAAATGTGTGGTATTAGGAATATTTGAATGGTCAATTTAATTTTAAAGTTCATTTAAGATAACCCACCAAAGTATGCATAACCTACAGTTTATTTTTCTAAACTGGAAGACTGAAATCCAAGTATTTGTTGCTGTGAATAGAATCGACATTTTCCAGGACAGAGCTCCTTTCTTTCTAAAGAGTTTTATTGGTAAATTTACTTTAAAAAGGAAAAAGAAAGTAAGAAGTGTCACTTGGAACAAATCATGCAAATTGCTCTCCTGCCCTCCTCTGGCCCTCACCCCGGCGGCCTCCTCTGCACTAGGTGGAGATTGGAGCACCTGCATGAAGAACCTGAGGTTCACCTCCAGCTGACGGGAAAATTACAGTGCAGCGGCAGAATGTTTCTAATGCATATTTTATGCCTTTTGAAGGAAAAATTATACCTTATAATGAATAGTGTCTCTGAGGAGTTGGGTGTGAAGAGCAGATCTTCCAAATTTGAGATTCAAGACTGGAAATGTCTTTCCTATCATGTTGAGTGTCTGGCTTCCTTCTGAAATAGTTGTATTCAAATGTTTAAGGTAAAATAAATTAGGGACCTACATCTTTTTTTAAGAAAGTATTGTTTATGAGTTTCATAATGCAGGTATATTGCGTAGTCACCTCATGGCAGATTTATCTGGGTTTTTTTGTTACTTCCACGTGCTTTTCATTTTCAGAATTGCTGTAATGCTTCTGCAAAGACCGTGCAGCAGCAGCTGGAGGTCCTCGAGATGGACAGCCTGAAGTGGCGTGCCAAAGCCGAGGAACGCCACCGGGCCCTGTGCCGCAGCTTGGAGTATTGCACCACAAGAGACGAGATGAAGGAGGTGCGGCAGTGGGAACAGACAGTCGAGGGCTTCCGACAGGAAGGGTGCATCTTGGTGAACACACATGTGCATGCACTGTCACTCATACATACACTCATACACGCAGAGTGAATCAGGAGACTTTCTTCTCACCCGTGTCCTTTAATTCTCAGAACAATGCTGTCAGGACTTGAAAGCTTGAGTAAACTTCAAGTTCCCAAATATGTTGAAGTGAGTCAGTGCATCGATAACCTGAAGTGCAGGATTACAGGTGTGCGTGCGTGCGTGTGTTCGTGGGCATATGCTCTTGCTTTTGTTTGTTTTTTGTTTTTCTCCCCAATCCATCCTTATAGTGGTTATTTGCTTGAGCTTTATTTAGAGCACAGAGGACAGGGTGACACTGCCCAGTGGCAGCCAGCTCCAGCCTGCTGAGTCTATTTAAGTACAGTTGACTCATGGCAGGGAAGCAGGCTCTGTGCCTCAGAGGCTACTAAGTATTACCACAAAAGTCAAGTGATGGGTTTCATATTTACTCAAACGGAGTGACTTTTCTGGCAAAACAACTCTTAGCGCAAAAGAAACAACGGATAAAACTGGTTCTCTGTCTTTGCCCATGTACCCCCACTGACATAATTCCACCTCTTCCCCATCAACTGTGACCAATACTTAGCCCCTGGATACTTACTGAGCCACTACCACACTTTCCCCAGCTAGGTTTTCCATTTGTGGGTTTATTAATTGGGGGAAAAACACAGATCAGGATAGCAAGGGTCCTAATTCTGGGAACCGATAGCAGAATATAAGATACCCATAAATGCCACATTTATCTTTATTTAGAGCAAATTATTTCTGAGTTCCTTAAGCCATAGTTCATTAAGCAAGTAGGGGAGGGGGAAAAGGAGAAAGTTCTTGAACTTCTGCTTTATGCCTAGTCTGCATAATCCCAGCAAGGCAAGTATGACATAGTATTAAGCAACATTAAAGCACGGACTAAAATTTGAGTAATTGAACTTTAATGTGGTCTAGATCCAAAATACGCTCCCCGTAGGCCATGCTTTTGCAGAACACAGGCAGGTGAAGGAAGGGATGGCTGGAAGGAAAGTGAGTGGGGGGGGGGGAGAGGAGTGCCCACTTGGATCCTGATCTTGTAGATGCAGGAACTAATATCTACTAACAGTTTTCACTTGAACAACATCCCACAGGACTGTAGAGTTTCTCTGAGTCTGTGTTCAGGAAGTCACTTTTAACTAAAGATTTGTTAACTCATTCCAAGTGAAACCCGAAATGTAGCTGGCCCTCTCCTTGGTAGCATGGCCTCTTCAGGTTCCTACACTGCAGCTTACACTCCTGTGAGGTCTTGTTAAAGGAAACAGTCAGAGCCTGTTTGTCTCCCCAGGTCTATAAAATGTGTTATTCGTGGCCATAGAAACACGTTTTTAATAATCTCTCCCCAAAGTTATCTTGCTTCCTCTGCTCTTCCTGCTCTCTCTAGCTTCTTCCCCCTTCTCTTTTCATCCTCCTGCTCCTCCTCCTTCTGATTTTTGTATATCATTGTCTTGTCAAAAATCTCCCTCCTGGCAGAGATCGCCCAGCTCTGTATTACAAGTGGAGCAGGGGGAGGGTACCCCAGCCTCCACGACTGTCTCCTTGAGGAGCTGTGGCATTTATGGAGCTGACTCTCCCTGCTCAGGCCCTTCCAGCAGGGTCCTATTTACAGGGACTGCCTTGTGATGAGCTTGCAATTGGAGCCAGGCAGCTGGGGTGACAGATGATCTTTCCAGTCACAGTAGGGATACCCTGGGATTGTCTGTACTGTTTCAGGAATGAGCAACTAGATACATGTGGGTTTGATTTGGGAATCAGATTTCACTTTAACATACTCCTAAATATTAAGAGAGGTATCCTTCCCGTAAGTTACACTTTCACATTTACAGGATCTTTGGAAAACTTGGGTCCTTTTCTCCTTTCTTTCTTTCTTTTTTTTTTTCATACTAGGCATATTAGTGTGTAGCAGCCACACCCTGAACTTTCCAACCACCAGCGTAGTGGGAAAATATGAGAAGGAATATTTTCAGGGCCTCTTAATAAAATAAATATATATATGTGTTTTAGTTTATATTGCAAATATTAGAGTATAAACAGATGGTCAGTTTCCACAGTGGTGATAATATTTAGACGTTTATAATGTCAAAACATTTAGACATTATTGCTATTATTATCATTCTTACTCTTTAGATATAGGTACTTAGAACATTGTGTAAAATGAAATGTTATACAATTTTTTTTCTTTTATAAAGAATAAAACCAGATACTCAGCCAGGGAACCAGAACATGCGCAGCACTTGATTTTTTAAAATTGATCTTAACACATTGTTTTGCTTCCAGTGTGCTCAAAGTGCTACCTGACAATTCAAAAACCCAGAGTTGCAATAGATTTTGGAGATACAATTTTGAGACAAGAAACAGATTTTCAGATAAGAAAACTGAGGTGTAGACATATGATTTTCACTTTAGCAAAGCCCTAGAGGACTACGGAGTTTCTGCTCCCAGGTTCCAGGTGCTGATTTTGAGCCAGAGCCTCATTTAGAGGACACCAGCAGTCACTGAATTCAGAATTCACCTTTGGCATAATGTTTTAGTCCCTACCATCCGCTACCTGGTCTGATATTTAAATTTATCTTCTTTTCTATGGTTTCCTCTTATATTCCTCTTTCTCATCTATTCAAAGATATTTGTGTGATTGGATATGATAGTGCATTTAATTATTTCAACAAATACTCCTCTCTTGACGTAGTCTTGTCTGCACTGAAGGCCCTTACGTAAGGACTCAGTATTTCAAGACAAATCTATAAGGCACTGTATGTGTCATCTTTTAAAAAATGTGATGTGATATGCCTTAAAGACAAAGAACAATGATTTTGTGCATTGACTACTTTTGTTTTAAAGAGGGAGAGAATGAGAGAGAAAGACAATCAGTTTTATTCATTTTTCTGTCTGCCCTTTGTTTCTCCAACACCTATTTGTGTATGTGGTTCTGGGACCCAAACCCAGGTCCTCATGCATGCCAGGCATGCTCCAACCACTGAACCCTGTGCCTTGACTATTTTTGAATAATTTTTTTAAATTTTGTTTTAAGAGATAGGAGCTTTTGTAAGACCTAATTTTCTTTGTGTTTACCTACTAGAAAACATAGCTTTCAAACTTCCAGATTGTGTGGTGTATACTTCCACCCTTTGCACACAGAGTGGTATAGTTGGATATGTAAACATTAAATATCACTGTATATTTTCTTGCCTAGATAAGTGAATAAGTGGTTTTACACAAAGCATAGATACAGTCTCTGCTGTATGAAATGACAGAGGAGCATCGTTAGTTGCTCATTCTTTACCAATTTACATTTAGAAATGCAATGTTAATATTGAGTATGTTTTTCTTATAACTTGACCAAAGCAATCCTTTATATGATGTTAATGGAAATTTGTATCTAAAGGCTCATATCATGAGTCACAAACAACTCCTTTGCTGAAAAGAAGAGCAGTGACAGAATCGGGTTGGTATCCATTTTCTCAAAGCATGTTTTCCACACATAAGCTTTCAGATAATTGTATCATCTTACCCTGCAGTGTTCTCTGTAGCAACAGCTTGCCTATGAAGAATAAGCAGAAAAGGACTCAGCATATATATTCATATGTCAGTCATGTGTTTCAATGGCACAAATTCTTCTGCCAATTTGGATAAATCTATCATTTGAGTTCCAGAGACACAAACTGGATTAGAAACAGTAATTTGGAATAGAGGAATAGTGTCCCTACAGACACATACACAATTAATACAGTTAAAATCACCTGATATCATATGGCACCTTGCCACTGACAAAATGACCGTGGACAGTCACTTGCTCCCAGGAAAGGAAGTAGAAAAAGTTTTTATAGAGAGCAAAAACACTCAATGGGGCAGCACTATGGAATAGTACAGCCTAATTATTATCTAGATTTGTAACCTGAACTCATTATTAAAAATAAAAATAATAACTTCATTCGACAGAATGTGGCTACTGTGTGCCAGGCCATAAAAGTACAAATGACCACAGGAAGCAAAGAGTCTAGGGAAAATTAAAACTGGTGAGGCTTCATAGTCATAGCCATTTGTTAATTCACTCTGTCATTTGGAAGATACACGTAAGTAAATAGAAAAGTTCAATTGCTCAGGAAACAACTACCCTCTATGATTACAGTACCATAAATTTCAGTGTTTAGTATGTGAAAATGACTATGGGAAAGTTGCAGAAGAATATAGAGAGCTGAAGTTTAAAATTATAGTTATATCCAGAAAATAAAAATTAATACATTGCAAAGATATGAAACCTACAGGATGGGTTAAATATTTACTATTGAAATCTGCTGCCATCTACAATATGAAATAGGCAAATCATCTTCTCCCTCCAAGTTGCTCCACTTTTCGGTTGCTACAGACAGGTTTTATGCTCAGGAAGACGTGATATGCTTGCCTAATGGAAGGAGTCCAAGAAAGTTTTATTCTGAATTCCCTCCAGCACTAAGGATGAATATTCTATCATTTATATTAGTAGCTAATCATTCCAGTAAACTTTTGAGTCTTCATTTCAAATGCAAGCATTTCTGGAAGGTGACAACATTAAGATTTTTATTACTTGAAAATGAACAACAAAAAGTTTTTCTGTTCTTGTTATTTTTGTTTTTTGTTTGTTTTTCCTTTCTTTCTGGAATGGGCAAAATATTGGGCAGGAAATGAAGCTTGTGGGGTGGACATTATGAGAAATGAAAATTGACTATCCATTTTATATTTTTGCTCCTGGCCAAGAGTGATCCATAGTTCTAATGCAATTTTTTAAAAATGCTTCCCTAGTGCTTGCTTCAGCAGCCACATATGAAAATTGGAAAGATACAGAGAAGATTGGCATGGCCCCTGCTCAAGGATGACATGACATTTATGAAGCCTCCCATATTTAAAAAAAAATGCATTTCCTTAGTTGTAAAATGTCCCATGACTCTCACACCAATTGTCCCTGCCCATAACCAACTTCCATTCTTGTGCCAAAGCTGCCTCAACCAGCTTAGTCAAGACTAAGAATAGCAAGTCAGACTCGCAGGTCAGGAGTGTCCTTCCCTTCTGTTCCCAAAGACACTTTGTTTATTGGTAACCCTGAAAGGGAGCTTATAGCTTGCTAAAGCAAAGATGCTCATTCTCCTAGTTTCGAAAAGACTACAACTTTAAAATCTGTTAAGATTTAATCTAATTAAGTTTTCATCTATTTATAACTGTGTTAACTTAGTCTACTTATTCCATGGCAAATATGGAGGGGTTAAGTGAGTGCAAAAGTTATTCACTGAAAAAATATTTTCCCTAATTTTTAAAGACTTTCAGAAATTGTATTAATATAACTTGTAACAACAGTTAAAGATTTCTAATAGGGTGAATTTTTTCTTGCGCCAAGCTTTGGGTGTTTTCTTTCTACTTCTGTGCTCAAATCGAGCAGTTGTCTGAACCATCTCCACCATTCCCTATTGTTGACAAGCGAACTAAAGTTAGAAACAGCTGCGTGAACAATGATACTACAGCCAAGCAAATATGGCACTCTGTTCCTTTAAAAATATGACCCCAACATATGAGGGGATTAGATGGAAAGTTAGGCTTTCATATTGGAATGTGCAGGTAAGAAAAATTAGATATGGCTAAAGATTTTAGTTGCTGGAGTTTCATACTGCCTTCCACATGTACCTCAAAAGTACTGAATTTGAGTTGGGAAAGGCACAGTAGTTTAGATTTTGAATGGATTTCCAGTAGAACCCAAAGAGAAAAGTGCCAGCAACTTAGTTAAGAGAGCTCATGTGTCAGAAAGCAGCTGATCCCATTTCACATACCCATAGCGTCATGAACATTCTTTGGCCTTATAAATCATGATCAGTGGAAGCGTACATATTCTGAAGCAAACAGAAATAAAGTGACACTCATCAGTTATAAATCTTAAATTTATTTTTCTTTTTTTTCATACTGAGGATTTAACTCAGGGGTACTCTACCACTGAGCTATATCTCCAATCCTATTTGTTTTTTTGTTTTTTGTTTTTGTTTTTTTTGAGAAAATATCTTGCTTAGTTGCTGAGGATCTTACTAATTTGCTGAACTTATGATCCTCCTGCCTTAGCCTACCAAATTGCTGGGATTACATGTGTATATCATCCCATCTACCAGTCTTAAACTTTTTTTTTTTTTTTTAAGAGAGAGGGACAGACAGAGTGAGAAAGAGTCAGTTTTATTTAGTTTTTCACTTGGCTTTCATTGGTCCAACACTTCGTTGTGTATGTGGTGCTGGGGTTCAAACTCACATCCTTGCATGTGTGAGGCAAGCACCATAACCACTGAGCCACTGCTCCAGCTGCCTTAAACTTCTTAACCTAAAGGTGACTTGAAATCTCATGGTTTAGGTTAAAGTCTTAAGGTTCAGTCTTTGTCCATCCCTCATATTCTTTTCTAGTAGCATGAAACCTTCCCATTTAAACAAGCAGATAAAGCCTAATAGTTTTCAGGTTCATGACAGAGTCCTTCTTCCTTCCTCTGAACTGAAATACATATATCATGTTTCAGTAAAGAAAAATAAGATATAAATTTTTATTTTCCAGTAAATAAATGTTAGTACATTTTCTCCTTTATTTTAACTTTAGTAAAATATGCACAAAATAAAATGTATCATCTTAGCCATTTTGTGTATACAGTTCAGAGCTATTAGCCCATTCACATTGTTGTGCACCCTTGGTACTATCTATCTGCAGAACTTTTTTATCAACAGAAACTCTGAAACTCTGCTCATGAAAAAGTAATTCACCATTGAAGTTTTTTTTATTGGTTCAATATAGTCCTACATATTTGAGGGAATTGTTGTTACATATTCATGCGTACATAGGTAAGTTAATCCTGATCCAGGATCTCCCCTGCTTCACCTCTTCCCTGATCTCATGTCTCCTCTGTAAATCTCCCATGTTATAGATAGAAATGAGCATGTACATGTATATTAACTATTGAAATTTCTGGTTCTATATGCCTGCCTGAGTATAGCTGAGCTTCTCATGGGAGTTGAGTGTACTGGACTTATGTGGTAGATATTACAGTTGCAGATTACAGCAATGGGGAGATGGCTTCTGCCTACGTTTTATGTAAATAACTTAGGATATAATTCCTTTAGTTCACAGACTCATAAAATTGACCTCATCCTTTCCTGTTAAACTCAACCACATACACATTGAAACATGAAATGTCATAGAACGTAAATGTTTATTGGCATAAATATACTAATTTAATATTGTAATTTTGTAAATATTTTCCCAAGTATGATAGAGAAATTGTTTCCAAATTTTGAAGTCATAGTTCTTTTAGGCTGAGCAGCGGTTTGATGGTTGGAGCGCTTGCCTGGCATGTGTGAGGACCCAGATTCAAACCCCAGCACCACGTACATAACTGTCAGAGAAACAAAGACCAGATGAAAAAGAAAAATAAAATCGATATATTCTCTCTCTCTCTCTCTTTCTCTAAAAAAGAGAAAAGAAATAGTTCTTTCAACTCCTTCTAAACATTATTGATTTATCAATTAAAATGCTCTATGAGGCCTATGTTCTTTGTTTAGGTTGTAGCTTCAAACTAATGTTCAGCAATTTCATTTACTATATAAAATAAACAACACCGATTAAGTATAGATGTGTCAGATGCAAAAATTACATTAATATAATGTATACAAGTCTGCTAATATAGTACATACAAGTCTGATAAGGCTTTATAAATGATTGTCTCTAAGAAGTGTTAAAGCTGTTGTAGATGATTATCTCCAGGAAGTGTTAAAAATAAGGTCAAGATTATATTTTCACAATATGCAGAATTTGAAATAAGCATTTTGTGAAAGCATGCATTTTCTAGGACAGATACATTTTTTCTGCATTATGAATCTAAAATTTCATGTATGCACAGCTTTTATTCCATCCCAAATAAATTGTTTGCTGTCACTGGGAAAAATTTTAATGTTTTTCTAACTTTTCTTATCATAACTCAAATTTATCAACCATGACATTGTTCACTCTTGCTGTTAAATGACTCCGTATAATCTGAGGTTAATGTTTTCTCTGTACTTCTTTTTGCTTATGATACAAAGAGAGTTTACTGTCAATTTCCTCATCCTTCTTGAAGATAGAGAAGGGACAGAAAGTGGTGTGTTTAATGGAACTGAACTGCTTAGAATTCTGGTACCACGGTGAAACAACTGTCATCATCTGTACCCTGTTCTCCAAGCAGAGACATATCCTCTGCTTATTATGCACAGGCTAGCATTGCCACCCCTGGCGATGATTCTCACTTTATTTATTTATTTTTGTTTTTGAAGCACCTCTGAAGCTAACATCTTATAGCTAAGAAGTAAACTCCTCTGAAAATTGTTCATGAAAATATAACAATAAGGAGAAGGGGACAGTAAGAGAGAATATCCATTTTTTTTCCATCTGGCCTTCATTTCTCTGACATTTAGTTGTGTATGTGACATTTAGTTGCTGGGGTTTGAACTCGGGTCCTTGTGCATGCCAGGCAAGCACTTAACCGCTGAGCTACTGCTCCAGCCCTGAGAAAAATAATTTTTTACTGGGCAAATAAAATTCTCATATTGGGTCTTCTCTTCCAGTCCAAGGTGGTCTAAATAAGAACACTTCATAGACCTCTTCAACCTGAATAGCTCCTTGGAGCTTAGTGCATTTGTATATGATGGTTGCGAGGGAAAATTGGGAGATGGAAAGATCTTGGATAAATATTAGCACACAGATAATGGAATGAATAGGAAAAATTACTTTAAGCACAAATGAGAAAATCAGAAATGGTGAATGCCTTTTTAGAATATGTTAGAAAATATCTTACTTAGGGGCCAAAGAGATATTCTGTAATTTTAAATCCTAATTAAAAATTACAAATCAAAAACTATTAAAAATAATTTATGATTACTCATATTGAGGGATACATTTAAACTCACATTACATGTTCACTTCACAGATCTGTTAGATTCCAATTGAAATTTATTCTGAATACATTTTGAAAGTTATATATATTTTGAAATGCTTAGATATCTTGATTTGTTATAAATGAATATTAGTATTCTGATTTTAGGAAATCTGTTTCTTTTTCTTGATCTGTAGCTCAAAGAGTCTTTCAAAGATATCAAAAAGAAATTCAACAATTTGAAGTTCAATTACACTAAGAAAAATGAAAAAGCTCGAAATCTGAAGGCTCTTAAATATCAAATACAACAAGTTGATATGTATGTCGAAAAAATGCAGGTAATGAAAAGGTATTTGTGTGCGTGTGTGTACTACTACATTTGTTGCAAAACCATTTTGCGCTTCACGTGTAGATGTCTGTTGGGCTTTTTAAAATTGCATTTGGATCAAGAAGATAGGTTTCCATTTTAAAATTAAGTTTCTTTGTAAAATAAATAATAAACTGACTTATTTTTC
This sequence comes from Aplodontia rufa, assembly GCA_004027875.1. Taxonomy (NCBI): domain Eukaryota; kingdom Metazoa; phylum Chordata; class Mammalia; order Rodentia; family Aplodontiidae; genus Aplodontia; species Aplodontia rufa. The sequence goes on along the minus strand of PVKS010013003.1, from coordinate 41,654 downwards.
TTTTTATTTTCAAAAATAGTAACTTTATTCCTGTAGTCCAGAGTCTGCCTTTCTGAATTTTTTGGATTTTTGGCATTCAGCAAAATAGTGTCAATTTTAAATGGAGTAAGCAATAGCAAGTTTTAGCAGGTACTTGGGACCAGCGTTTCACCTGGAATGGGGTTTCTACCATCTGAAGTCAATTGCTTTTATTACTACTGTTTAAGATATTGGTTCAGAGAACTAGATTTAAATTTTTTAATTCTTTTAATTTAAAATTTTTATTTTTATTTTTTAAATTTATTGTTTATTAGATGATACAGAGTTACAATTGAGGGGGAAGCATTATCAAATATTCCAGAACCAATGAATATATACTTAGTTATCTTGGGTTAATGCCATGTCATGGATGCCCATCTTGGATTCCCCATGTTGCTGTTTCCCCCAGAAGAACCCCTGAGTTAAATGGATATCTCACGGAGGTCAGACATCACCTTCTGAGATGATTTCCCTATATTCGGTTCCTCCAGTCTCCGAGGTGATTTTCCTAAGCCCGCCCCCAACCCTGTCCCCCATCCTACACCTCTAAGTATCCTAGGGATTCATCTCCTATTTGAATTGTATTGTATTGAATTGTAAATTGTTGGGGAAAGAATCATACAATTTGAAGTTATTATTAGCTTTGCCATCTAACATATACTGCCATCTAACATACTGCTTCCTGATGTATTCTAGCTTCCACAGATGAGAGAAATCATTCAGCCCTTGAGTCTCTGAGATTGGGATACTTCACTTTGCATAATTCTTTCCATCTCCATCCATTTGATATCAAAAGCCATAATATCATCTTCTCTAATGGCCGAGTAATATTCCATTGTATATATGTACCAAAGTTTTTGTATCCACTCTTCGAGTGAGGGGCATCTGGGTTGGTTCCATAATCTAGCTATAGTAAATTGAGCTGCTATAAACATTGATGAAGCCACATCACTATAATATGCTGATTCTAACTCTTTTGGGAAAACACCCAGGAGTGGGATAGCTGGGTCATAAGGTGATTCCATCCTTAATTTTTTAAGAATTCTCCACACTGCTTGCCAGTAATTTAAAATTTTTAAAGCTGATGCATAACAACATAAAAATTGTACCTAGTTATGTGGGACTAGGTACTGTTTTGATACATGCATGCACTGTGTAAGGTTTAAATCAGGTAAAAACATATCTGTCTCCTCAAACACATTATTTCTTTATGGTGAAAATAGTCAAAATTCTTTCTTTGAGCTCTCTGGACTATGAACTACAGTGTTAGTCTCTATGTTTACCCCACTCTTCAGCAAAGCACCAGAGCTTCCTCTCCTATATCACTTAGTACCTGCTCTTCAACTCTAAGATTTCTCTTTTGAGGCAGCTTCAGTTTCTGCCTAGCTTACCCCTCCTGACACTTCCATTGTTTTCCCCAAAATTCATGCACCCTGTTAGTCCCCCCTTTCTTTCCTAGCACTGTTCTATGTTAGGACTCCCCTTGATGACCACATAAACAGTCTAAATATTTGAATGCCCTTTGTAGAAGACAGTGAGCTTATTAAGAATAATTATTTGATTTTAATTTTAGGATCACTGTCTTTTTCTAAAAATTATATTATTATCAAAATGTAGACTATGCCTCTAATAATTTATATATTTATAATAAGTTATATATATTCTATAATTATATATTTTATAATAATTTATATTTTATAATTATATATTATAATAATTTATATATTTTTGCATATGGAATAAAATCTATTCTCATTTCCAAAATAAATTTATAATAATTGTGCTTTCTTATTTCCAAAATAAATTTATAATAATTGTGCTTTTGGGGCTGGAGTGGTGGCTTGGTGGTTACAGCACTTGCCTGTCATACATGAGGACGCGAGTTCAAACCCCAGCACTACGTACACAACAAAGTCTCAGAGCAACGAAAACCACATGAAAGACTAAATAAAACTGATTCTGTCTTTCTGTCTGTCTCCTTCTCAATGTCCCTCTCTTTAAAAAGATTAATAATTGTGCTTTTAACATATCAGAAGCTAGAAAATTTTTTCCCAGCTATTGTCTTACTTTTTTATCACTACTCATCATAAATAAAATCTGAATTTTCTTCAACTGTTTTTGCACAGGCTTTGAGAAGGAAAATGGAAAAATTTAACAATAAAACTTCTGAATCTTTCTTAAATTATCCAAGTAATAAGGTTAATGTCCTTTCGGAAGCCATGAAGGATTTGCAAAAACATGTGGATGACTTTGAGAAAGTTGTCACCGATTACAAAATGAATCTAGAGCTGACTGAGCATCTCCAAGAAGTAATAGAAGAGGTACCGTCTTCGCATTGTAATGGTATCCTTGTTGTAACGTTTAAAGAAATTGTGTTACTACTTTAAAATAACGCTGCACTAGATATTGTCGTCACTAAATCCCTGAATCATACCCCTTTTCATGATTATTTCCTTAGCATGATTTTGTAAAGTAGAATTGCTACATCAAAGACGATGACTATTATAAGGTTTTTGATTGTATTGTCCAGTTGCTCTTCAGTCAGCTTTTACTAATTTATTCTTGCCAGAAACATACCAGTACACATTTATCTATAACCTCATTAACTCAGGATGTTTAAACGTTGTGAAATTATGTTCACTGCTGGACAGCAGTTTTAAAATACAGTGGTTTATTTGTCTCACAGAATTTGAAAATATTTGGAAGAAAGGGATAACTTCGATTTTTCAGGTGCAAATTTTGTTGTTCACATAATTTTTGTTATTGTCAAGAGGATTAATGGGCTACACAAAATGTATGAAGTTTGACAAGTTAAAGTTATTATTTCACACTTCATATTGAAGAAACTACACTTGAGGCGCTTGAGTGTTCTTTGTTGCCTATTATTCTGAGATAAAAAGTATCTTTCTTTACTGCTAATACAGTTGAGTTTATAGATTTAGCACCACGTTAAGGAGGATCAAGATGATTATTCTTCTATATCTGATGTATGGGTTTGCTACAGCTTCTTGGCACTTATTTAAAACTGGCTCATAAGAGAGTCATCTGCTGCTATTTCTCACCCAGCATAAATGCCTCTGGCCTGGGTCAGATGTTCCTCCCATCACAATTATTCATTTTTAGTGAGAAACTGTTTCAGTTCTCCCCTGTGTTTTGAAAATATGTCTATCTTCTATTTCTAAAAGGTAAAATGCTGTTCTTTGGATATTTCTTCCATCCATAATCTAAATCTCATTCTTAAAAGAGAATATATTCATTACAATATTAATCAGGCAATATTTTACACTTGGATCACTAATAATATTAGTTTATTTTGTAGGATTTTGAGTGTTTTGTCTATTTCCTTTCCACTTAGCTGCTGCTTAGATTCTTTTCAGTGCCAAGTGATTTTAATGCCTCTGTTCTTGAAAGTCTGCATCATTTCTCTTAGGAATTATTTTTTAGATAAACCTAAGAAGATAGGAAATCAAAGGTGTTTCCATATTTTTGCTTTTTAATTTTATTTATACATATTTTCATATTTCTGCTATCTTATTTCTGCATTTAGTATCTAAGTTTGAAAGTATATGGTCATATTTTGGTATTTTCTCTAAAATGACTTAGAAAGTTCAAACCCAAGTGAACCCAAAGTTTGAGGAAATTAAATTTAATGCTTCACTGGTCAATATTAAGAACTTTAGTAGGAGAATGACATCTCTTTAATCTGTGCTTTAACCCATTTTAATTTAGTGTCACTTTTGGTATGAAGATGCAAGTGCCACAGTTATCAGAGTTGGGAGATATTCCATGGAGTGCAAGACAAAGGAAGCTGTGGAAATTCTCCACCAGCAGTTCAGTAAGTTCATTGTACCCTCAGTGCCTCAGCAGGAAGAAAGGATTCAGGAGGTCACTACCCTTGCTCAGCGCTTATATGGTGAGTGCTCTCTTGAGAAGTCCAGTGATTTGCCTGTGAACCAATCTGTACTGAACCCAATGTGGCAGAAAGGAGAGCAAGGTGAGCCTTTAGGGTCCTCTTGTGCCAACCTATTCAGGGGACAGGCTCATGATCAGAGTCCACATCCACCAAAACTACAGAAGGGAATGGAGGGAAGGTTGCTGACAGCACGAGATGCAGCACCCGCAGTAATGCCACATAAGCATCACTGCATCCAGAACGTCGATTCACATTGATTTACCTTTAAAAAAATTAAAATTAAACTAATTTGAAGTATCTACTTAAAAGCTTAAGTATCTGCTTAAGGGGAAATGGTTGACATAAAGGCAAGTTACACATAGTTCCTGCCTTCAAGAAAGCATAGTCTAGGCCTAAAATTCAGGATATAGTAAACGGGGTGAGAAAGTAGATATGTATTAGTTTGCTAGGGGTGCCATAACAAAAGTCATCGACTGGGTGGCTGAAATGACAGAAATGTTTTAGAGAGTGGGAGTACATAAGATCACAGTGCTAGCAAAATTGGCCTAGCCAAGGCCTCTCTCCTTGGTTTGCAGATGGCCACTTCTTGCTGTCTCTTCATATGGGCTGTCCCTCGGTGCCCAAGCACCCTTGGGTATCTCTCTCTTCTCAGACTGGCACCAGTCATATTGGATTGGGCTCCTACCTTAATGACCTCATTTTAACTTACTCATTTCCTTTTTAAATATTTTTTCTCTTTCCACATTTTTATTTGTGTATTATAACAACACCTAGTTATTTAATTTGTTGTTACATATTCATTCACGTACACAATATATACATTATATTTTGGCCAATATCATTCCCCAGCACTTCTCTTCCTCCCCTCCCCCACCCCCTAATCCCTTTCCTCTACTGATCTCCCTTTGGGTTTTTGTTTTGTTTTTATTTTCTTTTTAAAAAGAGAGGAAGAGAAGGGGAAAGAATCATTTATTTTAATTTATTTTTCCATCTGACCTTTGTTTCTTAGACACTTAGTTGTTTATGTGGTGCTGGGGTTTGAACCCAGGTCCTTGTACATGCCAGGCAAGTGCTCTACCCACTGAGCAACCACTCCAGCACTATTGATCTCTCTTTGATTTGCAGGAGATTTTCCCCCTTTCATTTCCTTTTTCCTCTCTAGTTTCTGCATACAAGAGAAAGCAGAGGACTCTTAACCTTCTGAGTTTGACTTATTTCACTTAACATAATGGTCTCTAGTTTCATCCACTTTCCTGCAAAGGACATCATGTCAGTTTTCTTTATTGATGAAAAAAACTCCATTGTGCAAATATACCACCTTTTCTTTCTCATTCATTCATTGATGGACATCTAGGCTGGTTCTGTAGTTTGACTATTGTGAATTGTGCTGCTATAAACATGGGTGGGTACGCATCAATCACTATAGTGTGCTGACTCTAATTCTTTAGGATAAATACCAAGGAGTGGTATAGTTGAGTCATATAATGGTTCCATGCCTAGTCCTTTGAGGAAACTCCATACTGATTTCCATAGTGGTTGTGTTATTGTACATTCCCAAAACAGTGTTTAAGTGTTCCTTTTTCCTCCACGTTCTCTCCAGCATTTATTACTGCTCACAGTCTTGAGGACAGCCATTCCAGCTGGTCTGAGATGAAATCTCAATATAGTTTTGATTTGCTTTTCCCTAATTGCTAATGATTTTGAACAATTTTTCATATATTTATTGGGCATCTATATTCCTTCTTTTGAGAAGTGTCTGTTTAATTCATTTGCCTATATACTAATTGGGTTATTTGGGGTTTTTGTGTTAAGTTTATTGAGTTCTTTATATATTCTAGATATTAATCCTCTGTCAGAAGAGTAGCTACCAAAGATTTTCTCCCATTCTGTAGATTGTCCATTCACATTTCTAATTGTTTCCTTTCTGTGCAGAAGCTTTTTAATTTGATGCTGTCCCATTTATTAGCTCTTGGCATTATTTCTGGAGCTTTAGGGATACTATTAAGAAAGTTATTGTCTGTGTCTCTGTGCTAGAGTATTGACCCTATGTTTTCTTCTAGGAGTAGTATAGTTTCTGGTCAATTCCTAGGTATTTGATCCATTTTGAGCTGGTTTTTGTGCAAGTGACTTCAACACTTCTTTAATGACCTTATTTCCCAATATAGTTGTATTATGAAGCACTGGAGATTGGGGCTTTAAAGTGCGAATTTGGGAGGGACACAGTTCAACCCATCAAAATGTGACATAGAGTTTGGCCAGGCTATAGAGTTAGATAGTCCTGGGTTCCAGTCCCTGTTCCTCCAATTATTGTGTGGATCACCTGAAGAAGTTCTTTTGGACCCCAAGTTCCTCATTTTAAAAATATGGATAGTAATGGCACCTAACCAAGGATCATGCATAGAAGGTGCTTAGCTACAGGCAGATAATAAGCACTCGGTCAATGGTAGCAATTTTCTTATTATACCAACAGGGAAAGATACAATGCTGTTGGGAAAGATTAAGAACAATTCCACAGAGATGCTGATGTTTGAGGTAGACCTTGAAAAGTAGATGGGCTTTAATAAAAAAAAAAATTACAAAAAGAAAAGTAAGTAGGGTTTTGACTGCAGAAATAAGAAACAGAAAATCTTTAAAAAGTTAAAAAAAGTTTTATTGACAAAATTGTACATATTTTAGGGCACTATGTAAAGTTTCAATACATGTGAAATTGTATAGTGTTCAAATCAGGTTAATCATATTTATCTCCTCTAATATTTATCATTTTGGTACATAAAACATTCAATATCTTTTCTTTTAGCTTTTTTGAAGTATACAGTGCTTTGCTATCTGTCACATCTACTATGCAGTAGAACACCAGAACTTATTTCTCCTATCTTACTGTATTAATGTGCATTGACCAACCCTTTACAACCCATGTTTTTCCCCAGCATGTGCTAACCACCATTCCACTTTTACCCTCTATGGGATCAACATTTTTAGATTCCACATATGGGTGTGATCGTGTCTTTCTGGCTGATTCCATTTACCACGTCTTTCAGTTCCTTCCAGGCAAAATGACAGAATTTACAAATGACAGATTTTATCCTTTTTATGGCTAAACTGTATCACATTGACTTTATCACATGTTCTTTATCCAATTATCCATTGATGGACATTTGCTTTTATGAATAATGCTGCCATAAACAGAGAGCATAGTTGTTGCTTTGACATACATGTTATCTCCTTTGGAGGTATTAGTCAGCTTTTCATTACTATGACAAAATACCTGAGAAGAACAACTTAAGGAAAAATTTATTTGGCTCACTGTTTCAGTCCATGGTCAGCTACTCCATTGCTTTGGCTATGAGGTGAGGCAGCACGTTATGGAAAAAGGGCATGGTGGAAGAAAGCTGCTCACCACCTAACAGGCAGGAAGCAGAGAGAGGAAAAGTCAGGGGTAAGACATAATCCCCAAGGGCATGCCCCCAAAGACCCAGTTCCACCAGCAAGGGTCCAATTTCTTTTGGTGCATTTCCCACCACCTGCAAATAGTTCATTTAGCTGTGAATCCCTCAGTGGACAAATCCTCTGATGAGGTCACAGCCCTTATTATCCATCATTTCCCCCCAATCCCTCTGAATATTGCCACACTGGGGACCAAGGTTTTAACACATGAGTCATAGGAAATACTTTATTTCCAAATCATAACACATTCCCAGTAGCAGGGTTGCTAGACCATATAGTAGTTCTGTTTTTAAGTTTTTGAGAACCTTCTCAGTGTTTTCCATAATGGCTATACTATTAACATTTCCATCAACAGTAAGTAGAATTCTCTTTGCTCCACATGCTTGCCAGTACATGTTACCTTTTGTCTTTTTTGACAATAGCCACATAACTAGAATGAAGTGATATCTCAGTCATTTTGATCTGAATTTCCCTGAGGATTAATGATATTGAGCATTTGTTGGTGTACGTATTGGAGATTATATATATATATATATATATATATATATATATATTTTTTTTTTTTTTTCTTTTGAAAAAATATATATCTTTTTTTTTTTTTAAAGAGAGAGGGACAGTGAGAGAGACAGAGAAAGAGAGAAACAACTTTATTTAGTTTTTCACATAGCCTTAGTTGCTCCAACACTCAGTTGTGTACGTGGTGCTGGGGTTTGAACCCGGGTCCTCGTGCTTGCCAGGCAAGCACCGAAACCGCTGAGCCACCGCTCCAGCCCAAAAAATATATATCTTCTTTTGAAAAAAATATACATATATCTTCTTTTGAAAATGCCTATTTAATTCTATTGCCCATTTCTAAATTGGATGATTTTTTTCTTTTGCTATCAAGTTGTCTGAGTTCCTTGTATATTCTGGATATTAACTCCTACCACATGGTATGGCTTGCAAATATTCTCTCCCCTTCCACTGATCATTTCCTTTGTTCTGCATAAGTATTTTTTTAATTTGATGTTTCCCATATATCTATTTTTGCTTTTGTTTCCTATTCCTTAGAGGTCTTATTTAAAAAATCCTTGCACATTGTGATATCCTAAAGCATTTCCCCTGTTTTCTTCTAGTAGTTTGTATAGTTCCAGAGCTTAAATTTAAGACTTTAATCCCTGTTGAGTTAATTTTTTAACTGCTGTGGAGTAGAGGACTAGTTTAATTCTTCTGGTTATGGTTTTGAGAGAAGAATTGCTGGCTCAATTTGGCTAGAGATGAAATATGTCAGGAGGTTGGGATAACACACATTTGGGAGAGAGGGGTTAAAGCCATATTATGGAGGACCTTGGACATCATCCTGGGGAATTTGCATTAAGTTGTGGAGAATCACTGAACGTTCTGAACAGGAGAAACTGATTAGAATTCAGTTTTAAGAATATAGCAACATGATTTAGGTTGCACAAAAGTAATATGGTACAACAAAAGTAATCATTTTCCTGTAATGCTTGGTTGTTCAAAAAAAATTGCCTTCATTCGTTTGTTTATTTATTGAGCAAGTATCTATTAAAAACTTACTATCTACCAGTACCTAGCAACAGGCACTTGGGAGATGAATTAATGTCCTGCTAAGGACTTGACGTTTTAAAAATAGTTTCATCCTTTCTCCTTCCCAGGTTTGGAAGAAGGGCAGAAATATGCAGAGAAAGTAGTGGCAAAACACAAAGAGGTTCTTGAGTCTGTCACTGAACTATGTGGGTCTCTCATGGAGCTTAAAGAAAAGCTGAAGGTACTCTTCTTCCCAGAATATGCAGTTTCAAGTGATATAAATAAAAATGTGTTGATCAAGTGCCTTCTGGTATGAAGATGTTCTAATAGAAATTCTCAAGAGACGTAACTTGCACATTTGTTTCACAGCGTTCTAACATAATTATCGGGGTGTTGCTGATAATTAATTCTGTTTCTTTCCCATCACTGCTGAGAAAAATATTGCCGGGAATGAGGGCTAATTACAATTAAGGTGTCTCATTTACTTTTTCATGGATCATATCTTAAAGGATAAATGTGTGCCACTAAAGCCACAGTGATATCTGTATCAAGTAGCCTTCTGTTTGTGTTCACAAATAAAATACCTAAGGTTTTTCCCCCCTCTAAATTGTGGCATCAAAGAAAATAAAACCAATATTCTGGTATTATATTCATTGAACATTTAATTTCATGGAAATATTAAACTAATCATTGTCACCTTACATGAAATTTAAAAATTTAGAGTAAAAAAGAAAACAAAAAAAATCAAAACTGGTTTGATTGATACTATTTTTACAATTGAATGAAAGATTTGGTTATTTAGGATGGGAAGAATAGCAAGGTCGATAAGAACATAGAATAAAACAGCTTCCTTGGAATATCAACTCCTTAAATTACTTCATTTGTTAACTTGAGTCATGAACTGGGTTTTAATCTCTGTGAGTCTGTGTGTAGTGTGTGTGTGTGTGAGAGAGAGAGAGAGAGAGAAATCACTTTTCATAAATTTTTTATAATTATGATGCCACCAGCAATGAGTGAATGAACCACAGACCTAATTACCTTTGTAAGAATTTATCATTTGCTCCCCATCTCTACCTCATTCTTGAGGATCTGCTGTTTCTCCTGTCTTTCCCTATACAAGCTGAAAATTTCTTCCCCTGTCTCTTTGCTTCCATTGTCCACAATATTCTTCACATTTATGTTGTACATCTGCAACTTCATGGAATCTACTCCCTCCCAATTATACTCCTTCCAGCTCTGGCATTTGCAGCTGTTCTTCCTGAAAGAGCTGTTCCCACAGTCTGTCCTGCCTTCCTGTTCCCCCACTCCTTCACTAATCAGGAGACCCCTGATTACATACACATCTGGATGGCCCTTCCATGCATTGCTCATTCAGAACCTTCATGGCATGCTCTACCTTGCTTACCAAGTCAAGTTCAGGTTCAAGGCTCTCCAAGGTTCTGAGACTGATCACTTGCTAGCTGCTGGGCGTCTGCATTCATTCTAGGTTCCTGTCCTGCTGGTCTACTACTCCCTACTCCCTGGTATTTCCTGCTTCTAAACCTTTACTTCAAGCACATGGCCTTCTTTCTCTGTTTATCAAAATGTTATCACCTCTCAAAGCCAAACAATATAATGTCTTTTCTACAAATCCATCCTTGTCTGTCTCTTTGGTCTTCCATAGCACTTATGTTCTTTCCTACCTATTGTTGTCTATTCTGGCTGCTATAGAAAATACCATAGACCAAGTAGCTTAGAAACATCAAAAATTTATTTCTCACATTTCTGGACGTGGGGAAGTCTAAAACCCAGGCACTGGCAGATTTGGTGCCTAGCCAAGTCCCACTTTCTCATAGACAGCCACATTCTCACTCTAACCTTACTTGGTGGGAGGACAAACGGGTCTCTAGGGTCCCCTTTATAAGGACATCAATTCCATTCCTGAGGGCTCCACCCTTATGACCTTATCACCTTCCAAAGGCTCCACCTTCTAATAATTTCACCTTGGGATGATGATTTCAACGTGAATTTTGAAGGGCTATCAACTTTCAGACCATCATCACATAGCACTGCTATTACCATCCTGCCTGCTTGACTGTACCTAAGGAGAACCTCTGACTCTGCTCAGTGTCCCACACAACTCAGTACTATGCTTTGTCTTTCAAAGCAAGTTCTTCAGAAAGAGTATTGGTATTTATAATTAATGCCCAAAGGAGTGGTGCAAAGAGGATCATTCAGTGGCTCTAAAGGTTGAATTTGGGTGGGTAAATACAGAAATGAGGAAGGATCTCTTTGACACTAGAGTTATCAGCATTATTCTTATGAGCTACAGCATCAATAAAAGGTCATCAAAGAATGTTTACTAATTCTTTACAGATGTCTGTATAGAAAGCAAAATTGTCCGATATCTGTGTTTTTCACATAACAATAACCTTCTTTCCAGGGGTTATTAAAAAATGGACCCAGAAATCCCTGTCAAAGCTAAAATAACGATGAAAAGTAATTTACATTTATAGAGTAATTTTAGATTTTTCAAAGAGCTTTCATATGTACTATCTCCAGTGATTTCCAAATAGCCTTGAGAAGGCAACAAGGCAAGTATTGCTTTCCTTGTTTTAGAAGTGATGGAACAGATCCAAAGAAAGTAAAAGTACTTTCCTTGGGGTCCCACAGTTGGGAATGGTGGATCAGAAATTTGAACTTAGATCTAATTCGAAATCTAGCATTCTTTCCACAACAGCTGCCATTGTGGAATTAGATAACAAATGGGTACAGGGCAGAGTGACTCATCCAGTAATACACACCAGTTTAGTTTTAGACTTGAGTTGAAAAACCGCAATCTACCCAGCAGTCTCCCTCTCAGCCAGCACAGCAGGTGCACTTTGGTGAGTAGTCTGCTTCCTTAAGGTCCTGATCTACTCAGAATAGAGGCTCTTCTGTTGCAAGTATAATCATCATAAACTGGTGTTCCATCACTTTGGGTACCTGTGTTTCCATTCATCTTTGCAAAATCTTCTTGGCCTTCACATTGCTCCATATCAGTTTGCAAACCCCCACCATCTCCATGACTAAAGCTGAGCCCCTGAAATACAGGAACAAGACATCATCACTCTGAGGCATCTGCCTTCTCTATCTGGTCTTTTTTCCTTCTCTATACTTTTTTTTTAAGAGAGAGGGGCAGTGAGAGAAAGAGAGAAACAATTTTTATTTAGTTTTTCATATGGCTTTCTTTGCTCCAAGACCTTGTTGTGTACATGGTGGTGGCATTTGAACTCATGCTCGCGCATGCCAGGCAAGTGCTGTAACTGCCAAGCTACCACTCCAGCACTTTCCTTCCCCATACTTAGTGATATTTCCTTCCTGTTTTTAAGAGTCTCCCAGTTTGCTTGTGTAGATTCTCTGAATTTCCTCCTTTCTTCTCCACCAGAGGACTCGGATCATTTCTACCACGTTGCTGCTCCTCAGAGTCTGCTAATGGTTTAAACTGCCACACACAGTGGATTCTGGTCTCTAGAGAATGCTCTTGCAGGAGCATCCTATTGTAACTAATTCTTTTCCTACAGGGCCTTTGAACAATCTTTTTTTGTTTTCTGGCAAAAAACATTATGACAGGAGTGAGGCAGGAAGGGAATTGTGAGCTTGGAGGGAAAATTTTATATCACATGATGGGAGGACATTGATCTCATGTGGAATACATTTGCTGAAAGGCTGCAAGTGGCTTATATTCTTCCAAGTGGTTAGAGAATGGCTTTGTTCCTTTGATTTTCCTGGCCCAGTCTCTCACTAACTATTGCTTTGTATAGCAGGGAGATGTTCTAAAGATGAATCCAGATTTGGAGGACTTCCATGATAATTGCATTGATCTACTCAAGGAACCATCAAGAAATAAACAGGCAGTACTTAATGAAGAAAGGAATAAGGTAAAGAAAGCTACTTAACCTCGGCTATTCATTACTTTTGTTTTGAGATCAGTGATTGTGTATAGAAAAAAGAGTGAACTGGAGACTCCTTATCTATAAAGATAAAATTCCCATTGTAAGTTCAATGTGAATTTCCTAATTCCTGACATTCTATTTGCCTCTTAGCCCTTCTCTCTCTTGCTGTTTTCCTCCTGCTGAATCCTGGAAACATGGCATTTCATAATGGCATTGGGACATCCAAGCAAATAGCATAATGTTGTTCCAAACCACTTCTGTTTCTCCCATCTCTAACTGCCTTCCCCATTGTCCTTTTATATCCAATCCCATGTCAAATTTTGTTCCTCTTTCCACATGTACAAGGGATGACTTTTTAAATGAATCACTGGCAAATCTTAGTATGTGAAATTAGATTCTGTCTTGGTCCTTAGAATCTACTTCTATTGCTTTTTCCAGGTACTTGTACTAAAATACAGAATCCAACTGAAATATAAACACCAAAGTATTTACATTATTTTGTAACCTAGGCATTTACAGATAAAGTAAATGTATCAAAAACTACAAATACCCACAAAATATAAACATGTCATGATTTCAGAAGTATGATTTAAATCATAGCATCCTAATGTATTTTTCGGCATAAGTTGTTCATTCTCTACTCTCGGCTGCCAGACTATAATTAGCACTTGACTTTTTGCTTTGCCAACCTGCCTGCTCCCAGTGTTTCTCTTCTGGAGGAGCAGCAGACGATGTGATTCTCAACAGCACCCAAATTAATAAAATACACATCTTTGATATCTGAGTTAAGCATTAGTGCACACACATGTACACCAAAGAAACAAATAAAAAACCTCTCCCTATTTGTTGCAGTTATTTTAAAGAGGAAAATTTGTCTTTCTTTGCAACCAACACAATTCTCACAGCTTCAATGTAGGTCCTTCTTTGCAAGCTAAATCTATATCAAGGCCCAGTATAATTCCGCAATCATCTGGCAGCAGATAACTTTAAGCAAGCTGACTTTATTGTGGTACAATCTTGAGCCACTTAGAGCTTGGTCCCTCTCTGAGTAGAAGGAGAACTGCCCAACTGTGGTCATCTTGTTGGACTTCAGCCTTATATCAAACGGTCTTCAGTTACTCTGATCTAAATCAGGGTTTCTCAACCTCAGCACTGTTGACATTTTGTCCAGATGATTCTCTGCTGTGGGGCTGTCCTGTGCATTGTAAGATGTTTTATAGCATCCTGCTTGCTTCCCACCAGATAGCAATAACACCACTGCTACCCCCAGCTGTGGCAATAAAAACTGACTATAAACATGGCCAAGTGTCCCCTGGGGAGCAAAATCGTCCCAGAGATAACAAGAGCAACTGGTTGAAATAATAAAAAACAGCATTAAATATACCACATTTTCTTAATTAAGTTTCTAAGAGTTCTAACACCAACATCATATTATTAATTTTATTTAATTCTGCACATTTTTCTACATTATGAAAATATGATAGGCACATTTACTAAAAACTCAGTAACAAAAGTTTTTGCTATCAAAACAAACATACTCATATTTAGTTAAAAATGTTTTTCTTTATTTTCCTGCTAGAAAAACAATCACTTTAGATAAAAAATATGATTTATTTTCATTGAAAAATAACTTTTATTTTAACATAAATTAAAAGACACGATAGATCATCAGTCATTTAGAATAGAAGTGAAAGTCCACAATTATAGCTGTCAAAAATTCTCTTTGATATCATTTCATGCACATATTGTGTGCAATTGGTACAGACAACATAATGAATGGGTAGCTGTAATCTTCAGTTTTAAGCAGCTCAATCACATTTACTCTCTAATTGTCTCTCTTATTGGTATATAGGTCAGATGTAATGATTCTCCAAAATACTATGTGGGCAGATAACAAGAGGCACCAAGTAAAAAGCTTGTCTGGGAATTATTGAATTCAATTTCAATTCCGTTAAATGGTGTTAATTTTCCTCAGACAACTATTTGAATCAGAAAGAACAGTTCTTCCAAACTATTTCAAGAATATATTCATCACAGAATTTTCTCCTGGAGATAGCAAAGTGCATCTCATTTTTCTGACTCCAAAACGCAGCAGGTGGAATTAGACAGTTCAGTCAGTGCCGCGCACGTGGTGCTGCTCACAGATTAGTGATGGTGTTTGATCCCCAAGGTGGGTGCTGGAGCTAAATCCACAGTAATATCTGAAAACGCCTAAGGTTAAATGGAGCCACAGAGTATTAAGAGCCTCTCCTAAAGTCATGGAACTGTTTGGTGAAAGATGAGGGCCGTTGAGGCCAGCATTTATAGAGTTATAGAATTTTAGTGTTAGGAGGATTTAACAATTATTGATCAAATCTCATTTTATAGCTGAGGAAACTGAGGCCAAAAGAGATTAAATATCATGCCTTCCAAAATTCTCAGAAGGTAGTGTCAGAACTGGGCCGGTAGCCCAGTTCTTCTGAAGTTCAGCCAGGTACCTTTTCCACAAGACCCAGAGGATCTCCAAGGAACTGATGCATACAAAGAAGCTGTTTTGTAATGATCCTATATATTTCTCTTTCTATTCATCTACCTGCATTGGGATTAATAAAACAATAGCACAGAGGCACTTTTTATATCAAACCATTCAGTGAGTGTTCTTAGACTGCGGAGGACGGTCGCATACTCTCCACTAATCTGGATCACTTGGCAGATGGGTTAAGATATTCTAGAGACACTTGCCTTGGGAAAAAAAATTGCAGGAAACAAAGTTCTGTTCTTTTCTACCTTCCTGTTTATCTGTTACCTTGTCCTCTCCAAGTGCCCAAAGGTATGAAGTCTTTTCTTGGCTGCCACAAGAGAAGGTTTCTTCAGAAATGTCTTTCATAGACCAAGCCCTATGGCCAATATCTTCCTTTGTTTCTACTCCTCACTTGCCTTCATCAAATCTTATTTATCCTAAACTAAGCCTATATGTTGTGGAGAACTGGGGGGAGGTAGAGTCCTAGGGTGGTCCTTTAACTTTACCATATTGCTGCCTCCCCACTCAGTGCATTTGGAGGGTATATTCCTGCCCACTTAGCTGGATGGGTGGAGAATATCACTATGCTCTTCCCTCTAGATAGTTTTTCTGCCTACCTGGCATCAACTTGAAATTATGCCCATCAGTGGAAATTAAAGTTCAGAAATTGTAACAGAGGTAAGACCTGAGGCTATAGATTTAGGATCAATTAAAAGTCAATTGATCATTAGGGAAGTAGGTGAGATCTTTAGGGGTAAAAGTATATAGAGAAGATTAGAGAACTCAAAGACAAGACCATAGGTCATTCACATATTTAGAATTGGGGAATAAAAAAGGAAATTAACAAAAAAACAAAGAGCAGTGAAGGATATAGGAGAAACCAATTTAGAGCTGAGTTTATTTTAGTGAATTAGATTGGTTTCCCAGCTATTTTTTGAGAACATATGAGACTGATGCAAATATGTTCTATTTGTACTGAGCTATGTAGATTTATTTACCCCTTTCTTAAAACATACACTTTTTTCCCCCTAAAATCAAAGATGATTTCATGGTGGAAAAATCAGCAAAAAAATATTTGGAACATGTGAATGTTTAATTACAATTTAGTTAGATTTTTTTGTTGCTGTGACTAAAAGACTTGACAAGAACAACTTTAGGAGGAAAAGTTTATTTGGGAGCTCACAGTTTCTGAATTCTTAGTCCATAGATGGCTGGTTCCATCTCTTGGAGCTCAAGGTGAGACTGAACATCATGGTGGAAGAATATAGCAGAGGGTAGCAGTTCAAGACATGACTCCAGAGAGCAGAGAGAGAGAGGCATTCCACTCATCAGATACGAAGTATATACCCTAAAGGCACATCCCCAATACCCACCACCTCCAGCCACATCCTGCCAGTCTACAGGTGCTACCCAGTTAATCCCTGTCGGGGGTCAATTTACTGATTGGGTTAAGGCTCTCAAAACCCAATCATTTCATTCTCAGTCTCACACATTTAGCTTCTGGGGAACACTTCATCCAAACTGAAAGTTAGCTTTTCATAAATGAAAAATATATAGATCTAGGAAACTATAGCAGTGTTTTCAATGTAGCTACTATAAAATTCCATAATGACTTAAAAACTAAATGCTCATTTGCATTTGAGAACAAAGGTAGAGGTACCAAGAGGCAAATAGATTTCCTCAGGAAAAAAATAACTTATATTCAACTCATCCTACTTTGCTTGCTGAGATGATTATTTAATGGGTAATTCTAGGCTAATGCCATAATTCCATGAAGTCATTAGATTTGCGATCATGTTATTGCTCTTGATAAGAGGTGAAATAGGAGTTGGTGATAATTGTCCCAACAGGTGCTAAATTCCATAGTGTCCAACATTCTTATCAATGTTGTTAATGGACAGAGAAAATAGGAAGTTTTAGTTGACTAAAATCTCAGTATGAATTAATGATCCTGTGCAGTTCTGATAAAAACATAAAAAGAACTGATACAATCACTTTAATAAAAATATATCAGGTTGAGCACTTGCCTGGCAGGCACAAGTACCGGGGTTCAAACCCCAGCACCACATACACAACAGGGTGTAGGAGAAACAGAAACCAGATGAAAAAAATGATTCTAGTATAGTAGAAGGAACATTGTTTCACTCCTATTCTGCAACCTGAAAATATATTTGTTTTCTCAAAAATCATTTATAAAGTGTCAAGGGCTAAAATGAAAAGTTTTAAGATAAGGTATAGCTTTCTTATGTCCCTGGGGAAGCTACAAGACAAAAACAAGTACATGCTAATTAGGTAAGAATGCACCCAAAATCCTAAGAAAAAGCACAGAAAGTAGGTATAAAACAGGCAGATGGTGATGGAGAAGATCACTTTCAGCTTCAATGTTCTTTTGAGTCTATGTCCAGAAGGGAAATTGGAGCCTCTCCTTAAAACCAGAGATGGATTTGGATTTGTGGGAAGAAAAACCAGGACAGTGTCAAGCGGGAGAAGTGCTGACTGCCCCTCCTTTTATCTTGACACACTGTCTTGTGAAACCTGTAATGTGACTGCACCATCAATATCACCCTCACCCACTCAAGTCCACAAGTGAAGCCAGCGTATCTTCTGTTCCTCACCATGTCGTCTCTCCAATGCCTCGCATGTGTCCTAGTATACAATAGGGCTTCAATCAATATTTTTCAATGTCAGAATGAAACTAAGGACTTTATGAAACTAAGAACAGTCATTTAGAATGGCTTTCTCTGTACGCGTAGCCAAATTCATAGAGACAGAATGTAGACTAGCTGGGCTGGCGAGAGGGGAATAAGGAACTGCTGCCTATGGGTTGCTGAGTTTCAGTTTGGGAAGATGAAATAAGTCTGGAGGTGGATGGGGGTGTTGGTCACATGACAGTGTGAATGCACATAATGCCACTGAACTGTGTGCTTAAAAATGGTTGAAATGGTAAATAGTATGTGTATTTTACCACACTTTAAAAACAAGGAATAGCTTGGTTGAGGAGACTTCTCAGGTCACCACTTGAAAGACATCCACCACCAGTCCAACCCCTTTGTTGCATTTGAAACTGGGCTTTCTCTCTTCTGTCTCACAAGGCCAATCACATTTCATGCAGAGGTCGGTGTGGTGAACCTTAGTCATGGGATGGGACTGTTTCCAGGGTAGTCAGCCAGTTCCAAGTTCCATGTTGCCTGTGCCAGCCCCTTAAGCTTTAACTCACTGTAGGTTTTTTTCAACTTGTCTGTCGCAAGTTGAGTTTCCCTCTGATTGAAACCCAGAAAAGAAAAGTGCATGACTAACAGTTTCGATTTTCCTCTCTCTAAGGGGCAAGTGCAGGTGGCAGATATTTTGGACGTCATCGGAGCAGGGGAACAAGGGCTTCCACAGGACCTGAGGCGTCTGTCCTCTGCCGAAGAGGATGGTGTCCAGGGCCTGCTTCTGCAGGAAGACATGCTGTCAGGAGAAGAATATGAATGTGTCTCACCTGATGACATCTCCTTGCCTCCACTCCCGGGAAGTCCCGCATCCCCCCTTGTGCTATTGGATATGGAAGTGGAAGAGCCTCGCAGCTCCTCTGCCCTAATTCACATCAGCAGCTGCAGGATGCAGAACAGTGGTCCAGGGGAGCCCCAGGAATCTGTTCTTCCACCACCTGTTGCTTTTGCTGATGAGTGCAATGATAAGAGAGAAACATTTTCAAGTCATTTTGAGAGGCCTTACCCCCAATTCAAAGCTGAATCCCCATTCGCCCCTGGAGGATTTCTGGAAAGGAGTTCTGCCATATACAAAATCAGTGCTAAACATCCAGACAGCATGCTGAGTGAAGTGCATGAGAGAGCTTTGCAGCAACCCCCCCAAGCTCAGGGAAGTTTGCTAGAAACGCAGGAGAGAATGCATGCTGATCATAACGCCACTAAAACCCGAGACAGGCTGCATGCTTCCCCCGAGGCCCTGCCAGGCTCCAGCTTTCCATCAGACAGCAGCAGGGGCCATCAGAGGCAAATGATTCCCCAAGAAGAGATGAGCAGCTCATCAGCCAAGGACAGCGCGGTCAGCCTCACTGGCCAGGCTCCTAATTTCTCCAGGGTCCTGTCCAGTGTAACTGTCACGGAAGGTTCTCCAGTGACTTTGGAAGTTGAAGTAACAGGATTTCCAGAGCCTACACTGACATGGTGGGTAGCCTATAATGAGAAGCCATAAACAGACAAAACCAACCCCTGAGGGTGTCGCCCTGCATGTGTGCTAACCTAAAGGTTTAGGGCTTGCTGGCTAATGTTCTAGACACTGCCACTCTGCATGACCCAATCTCACATCCCACTCCCCCTGCTCACTTTAGTAGCAGCGTGGTTAATACCCTTAAGGAAAAAACATAACCCTATACGGTAATAATTTAACAGCTCCAAAAGCACTACAAATTTGTCACCCTTGTTTTCTTTTCGGTTTCATGATCCTCATTTCCAAGGACTGTGGGTTGAAATATTTTCCTTATTGCCTATTTCTACATCAACATGAAATTTTCTTGGGTTAACATCCCTTATTCAATTAAAAAGCATGGATTTAGGTTTCCCTTTCACTTCACTTATCCATTTCATCTTTTATCTCTTTCCAACAGTCACACATACCACCTTTGTGATGTTTTACTAAGATTTGTTTTTATAAATTTCTTCAGTGGGAGAGGTGGAATAAAAACATTTCTTTCATAGTTGCTCCAGGAGACAGGTAACAAACTAGTTTTTGAAAGGTGGTGGAGAAACTGAGCTATGAACAACATCATTCCACTCTGGAGACATCATTATTTTTTAACCTATTTGTTTTACTAAAAGTAAACTGTGGGTTATAGGTTTTGAAATTGTGCTGTCGTGAACTGCCAAAGCAGTGCTAACTTTCTCAATATGGGGATTATTTTTAAGGCTTTAGAAAACTTTCATCCTTAAGCAGATTTATTTGAGGACAAACTAACAAGTATGTGATGGCAAGTTTGTACCAAAATAGTAAACTTATTCATCAGAATATTTTAGTAGACATTAAGTTGATAGTTTCAGTTACTGTGTGTGCCCATTGATAGTACATGAAGTGTGAACCAATTACCCAATTTAATTTAATGAGGAAACTGGTTTCTCAAATTAGTAAGGGAAGCTGCACATGTGTATAGAGCAGTCTTTGATTTTTTTTTGCTTTATTTTCTTATTTTTACATTTGCATGTTTTTAATAAATCAAGAATTTTGTATTTTTTAATTTAAAAGATATTTAATTTGTTATTAAATATCAGTTCACCCCAAAGAAATATGTCTGACGTGTTTCTTGTTTTTGTTCATGCAAATAAATATCTTGGTTAGTATATATGGCTAAAGAAGCCCTGCAACATATTTATTATTGGAGAACTGTTGCAAATTGTGGAAGAATATTTTGCCATCAGATTTACAACACTTTTGCTCAGTGAACAACTGACAAGCTAGCAGGGAGTCGTACATTCTTAGGATACTCAGAAAAACGCCAAATGATCACTTAAGCAATGGGAACAAAAAAAAATGATTAAGATTTGTTATCAGTTCTTGTGTAGAAGAAATAAGAATCCAGGATATACAAAATAAATTATTTGCTTTATAAAAAAAAATCCAGGTAAGTGCTCATGTTCATAGGAAAGTTTTAGAAATATGTCGTGAACAGTCAAAATCCAATTACATTAATGCCATTTATAATGAGAAGCCATCTTCATCTAATGAAATTAATTCACAAAAATTAAATGAACTCATTCCACCAGGAAATGATGTATACGTCCCTCCTCTAAGAGCACTTTAGCGCTTTGTGTGGATCTGGTGACAGAGTGTGAAGGGCAAATGAGTCTCACTCCAACAGAGATTCCAAGGCAGTGTCACAGCTGCTGCCCCAGAGCTGCAGAAAAAATGAAGCAGGCTGAAAGTGAGGGTGCTGCTTCATGCACTAGGTAATTATCACCAGGAGCAAATGGTGACCCGGTGTGATCAGATGGACTGGTTTTTTCAAGAGTAGCTGGATATCTAAATTTTTATATGTAATATTCCAATTGTTAAATACTGTCAAAAAAATTAATCTTTCAAAAACATGATCTAAGCCAATCAACGCAACTTCTCTGACCACCAGTTTTCAACCCCTGTGTGAAAGATAAACAGCCTCACTGGAATATGTTGTAGCTATGGAATCTCCTATACTACAGAGCATTATAGAAGTTCTGAGCCAATTTGCAATTTGTTAGAACTTGGGGATGGTGTGAATAAACAGTGATCCTGACTTTAAAAACTGACTCTCTGCTTTAGGTACAAGAAGGGCCAGAAATTGTCTGCAGATGGGCACTTACAGGTTTTACACAAGGAAACAAAGCATTCGGTGTTCATTCCGAAGGTGAGTGAGGCAGACGCAGGCCTCTATGTGGTTCGGGCCCAAAACTCTAGTGGCACTGTCTCTTCCAATGTCGTCCTCCACGTGACAGGTAACCGCAGGCCACCAATTGCAAGGATAAACTGGATAATTCTGTGTGTCATGTATGTGGGTGTGTCCCTAATGTACTGGCTTCTCACACAGTGACTGTGGTGCTGACATTGATGGATATCATTCTTAACAAGCTTAAAGGACAATATGATTTTTTATTTTCTCGCATCTTCCACAAAGCACCCCCCACCAAATGCACCTCCACTTCACCCATCTTGCTTGTCTGGCTAATACCACTGCTAGGTGAAAAACTGAATTTTCTTTAATGTTTAATGTATTTGAATAGCTTGGTAAATCACATGCAGTAGATAAAGATATATTTTTGTACTCTAGAAAGAGATGAGATTAATATAATATGCAGCAAAATTAGACCTTGCTTATTCTGTCCTAATTTAAGGACATGCTAATGAAGGCTCATATCGGCGTAGAAATGCTAGCTAATTTTCAAATCTAATTGTTTGATAATTTATTTTTAACTGTGCTCATAATCATCTCTTAGTAGGGCATAACAGTAGAAATAGTGAACCAAAAGTTGTATTTTCAATAATGCACTAGCTGTCCCTTAATTGTGTTTTCATGGCTTGATCTCATTTACTAGTATACATTCTATGTAGTTTCAACATAGACTACATTCCTGAAGCTATGTCACTATAAGTAATCATTCCTCATGTGATCTCATGGGTCTGACACTGGAGAATGAATGTGCCATCAACTTTAAATGGAGTTTCAGTCTTCCATCCGCTCTGCGTGTCATATAGCACGATGGAACGCAGGCAGCAGGAATGGATCAACATTACACCTGTCATTCCATTGATGGGTTTTTGACACCCGTGTATACAAATGCAATCAGGTCCTCCTGCTTCTAATCTTGATTGTGCTGCTGACCACTTTTATTGTCTGTAGCCAGGTGTCTCATGGCCTCAGTTTCCCCATCTGAAAAATGGGTCATCATTTACCTCTCAGGCCATTGAGAATTTTCATATTGTGCTTTGTAAAGATCTAGAAAACAGAAAACAACTCTGTGATCCCTAAAGGTTGTTATAGTGTTTAACATAATTTATCATTACCCCAGCCTGCTGCCCACTGCTCTTTCTTTCAGATGCTGTTTTTTTCAGAATATTAAATTAGAGGAGTGTTGTTAGTACATAATTTCAGGCTATACCCATGGGGGCAAATTATATTTTATGAGTTGGAGCTTAAATTCCTTTTGAAGTTTTTAAGATTACATTCCTTTCAAAGACTTGAAATTAAACTCAGGAGGATAGATTTAGCATGTTCTAGAGGGAAAGTGTATAATAAGATGATATAAGATGAATGCTAGCCTTTTAAAAATAATTATCACTGTAATATTGAAGAATGTTCTATGCCTTTCGGAAATGCATTATTCAGAAAAGAAGATAATCTTTTTGTTCTTTTAAAAAATAAGAGACATGTTGTTTTATATTTTAAACATAGTCTGTCATGCTAGGGCAAAATCTTTAGTTGAAAGAATAATTCATTACAAGTTTTTGATGAAGGGAAGGAATTAATTATATTTCTGGAAGACTGTCTCCAAATAATCAAAATATTTAAGTGTAATATATTCAAGTTGATATTAAAAAGTTACTGAATTTTATCTGAAGATGTGAAATGTCTAATCAAGGAAAAACTTGTGATGCATATTTGATTTAATTAAAAAATTAAAACTCTTAATTTTCTTCCAAATTTTGACAAAACCCTGTTAAAAGCTTATATGCACAGCATGTCACGGGGAACTCATAGTCTTTTAACCCTCTTATCATTTTATCCAACTTCAAGTATTTTTCATGTCTTACCAAACCATTATTGTTCCTGTGGAAGTTAAAGAATACAACCTATTCATGTCCAAAGGAGGCATGCAAAGAAAGGTAACAAATTCTCTCTTCTCACTTCCTGTCTCTTTCTTATTGAACTGGTGTGAGAGTTCTGTTTTATCAACTTTGTTGAATTTGTGTTTGGGGATTGTTAGGGCATGGGAGTTGTCCTTTTGCATTACCTATTGCATTCCAGTAGATGTTAGCCTTTTGGGGAGCAGAACAGGGTATATGTTCTTCCATGATACATGACAATATAAGGCACATAAAATACCCCATATGCATATAGGTATGAGTATGTAAACTGAGCTCAAATATTGGGATAAATATACTGTGATGATATTAAAGATATAGTTTGAATAACTTCCTATGTATCTATTTACTTACCCTCTGGGTTATTATTGATTGACTATTCAGACAGCAGTAAAAACTTATATAAGGTTGTTCTTCTGATTATATTTTAATTTCAAAACTTAAGTATGATTTTCCTTTATGCTTGGATTTCTATGTTCATCAAAGAATTCTTATGAAAATATGTATTGAAATTACTAGCTAAAAATGGAAGACCCAGGGGCTGGAGCAGTGGCTCAGCGGTTATGGTGCTTGCCTGGCATGCGCGAGTACACAGGTTCAAACCCCAGCACCACATATACAACTAAGTGTCTGAGCAACAAAAGCCATGTGAAAAACTAAATAAAAATTGATTCTCTCTGTCTCTGTGTCTCTGTCTCTATCACACTGTCCCTCTCTCTTTAAAAAGAAAAAAGGAAGACCCAGGGCTGGAGCAGTGGCTCAGTAGTTACAGTGCTTGCCTGGCATGCGCAAGTAAGAGAGTTCAAACCCCAGCACCATGTACCCAATGAAGTCTCAGAGCAATATAAAGCACGTTAAAAACTAAATAAAAATTGTTTCTCTCCCTGTCTCTCTCTCTCTCTCACTCTCTCATTGTCCCTCTCTCTTTAAAAAAAAAAAAGAAGACCCAAAATTTCAAATGTTTTCATTTTAAAGTATATGCATGATTTATATCCATCTATTTCTAGAGGAAATTATGGAAATCATTAATATCAAAATATTTTTGATAAAAAATTAAAATATAAAGAAAAATTTAAAACCTGTACATTTAAAGGCTTGAAACAAAACAAAGTGTTTTCAGCTTCCTATGAGGCAAAATCATTTTTAGTTCTGATTTTCTATTAAAAAGATATATAAGTATTCGGTAATAATTTTCACACTCAATTCCAGGGATTAATTGCTGAATGTTTTATAATATCTAAAATATTTGAAAAACAAGCAGAAAAATAATTTTGCTATTTTATTCGATAATAATAACTATCACTTACAACACTTCAGATAGATTATTGCATGTTTAATTTCCCTTATGTAGTACACTGGGCCCTTCACTCCCTGTCCTCTTCCCAGTCTCAGCTCCTTCCCCTCCCATGTTCTCTGATCAATTTGATATTTAACTTCAGATCTTTAACCTATTGTAGTCTTCTCTCCAACCCTTTCTTCCTGGAATTCACCTACTACCTTCTCCCCTGTCTTCCTCAGACTCAACTCTTGCTTATCCTTTGATCCAGTTGAGACCAGGAAGCCTCTGACTATCAAGTCCAGTGTGCCTGTTCCTGCTATGTGCACTGTCAGCACCTAGCTCATACCATGTCCCTCGGTACACAGCATCGAAATCACATGTCTCAGCATCTGTCTCCTTCTTCTAGACTGTGAGATCTTTTTCAACAGAAGCCATGACAACTCTGTTCATTATATTCCCAGCACCTAAGTCACACTCAATATATATTTTGAGTTGATTGTTGTCAGAGGTAACCAAAAATAAATCTAGCTTGTTTTTTAAATATTTTTAAAAAGAATTGAGAAAGGAAATGTTAAAAGAAAAAAAAGATTATTCTTCCTTGTTATGACATTAGTCAGGGACATTCAGAAAACATTTCCACCTAATGTACAAAATTTAAATGCAAACCCTTCAGAACATCTGGGCTGGACCCTGATTAGAAATTTAAGCTTAAGGTAAGGATCCAGCTTCAGTCGTCTACACGTGGCTGTCCAATTTATCCAACACCATTTGTTGAACAGGCTATCTTTCTTCCACACTATGTTTTTGCCCCCTTTATCAAACATCAAATAGTTAAAGATATGGGGGTTCATCTCAGAATCTTCTATTCCACTGGTCTTCAGTTCTGTTTTGATACCAATACCATGCTGTTTTTACTACTACGGCCCTGTAGTATGATTTTAGGTCAGGGATTGAGATATCCCCTACTTCTTCCCTTCTGCAGAGTAATATTTTGGCTAATCTGGGTATTCTGTTATTCCATATGAACTTGAGAATTGCTTCTTCTATATCCATGAATAATGCCATTGGTATCTTGATGGGGATTGCATTAAATCTGTAGGGCTTTGGGTAGAATAGCCATTTTTATTATATTAATTCTGCCTATCCATGAGCATGGAATGTTTTTCCATCTACTCAGGTCTTCTGTAATTTCTTTTTTTAGTGTTTGATAGCTTTCGTTGTAGAGGTCCTTAGTATCCTTTGTAAGGTTAATGCCCAAGTATTTCATTTTTTTGGAGGAGATGGTGAATGGGAGAGATGTCTTCCCCTGCACAAAAATTAAATAAAAATGGGTCAGAGATCTGGATATTAAGCCAGCAACTTTAAATTTACCAGAAAAAGAAGTAGGGTCAACACTACAGGACATAGGAGTCGGCGGCACCTTCCTTAACAAAACTCCCATGGCTCAAGCAGTAAAGTCAAGAATAAATTAATGGGATGCAATTAAACTAAAAATCTTTTTCACAGCTAAAGATTTAGTCAAGAGTATCAGGAGAGAACCATCAGAATGGGAGAAAATCTTTGCCTGCTACACCTCAGACAGAGGGCAAATATCCAGAATGTACAAAGAGATAAAAAAGCTAAACACTAAAATCACAAATAATCCAATCAGTAAATGGGCCACTGATCTAAAGAGAGACTTCTCACCAGACGAAGTCCAGAAAGCCCATAAATATATGAGAAAATGCTCTACATCATTAGCTATAAGGGAAATGCAAATCAAAACTTCAGTGAGATACCACCTCACTCCTGTTGGAGTAGCAAAAATGAAGAATACGAACAACGACAGATGCTGGAGGGGCTGTGGGAAAAGAGGAACACTGTCACACTGCTGGTGGGAATTCAAACTGGTTCAGCCACTCTGGAAAGCAATGTGGAGACTCCTCAAAAAATTAGGGCTGGAACCACCTTATGACCCAGCTATCCCACTCCTGGATGTTTTCCCAAAAGAGTTAGAATCATCGTATTATAGAGGTACAGCTTCATCAATGTATATAGCAGCTCAATTTACTATAGCTAGACTATGGAACCAACCCAGATGCTCCTCACTCGACAAGCAGATACAAAAACTTTGGTACATATATACAATGGAATACTACTTGGCCATTAGAGAAGATGATATTTTAGCTTTTGAAACCAAATGGATGGAGATTGAAAAAATTGTGCTAAGTGAAATATCCCAAATTCAGAGACTCGAGGGCTGAATGTTTTCTCTCATTTGTGGAAGCTAGAATACATCTGGATATAGTATGTTTGATGGCTAAGCTAATAATAATCTCAAATTGTATGAATTTTTACACAAACAGGGGGATCATTGCCTAAGATACCTGGAGGCGTAGGATGTGGGACAGGATGGGGGGAGGGATTGGGAAGGATATCTAGGAGACTGGAGGTTGGGAATATGGGGGAATCATCTCAGAAGGAGATCTCTGACCTCCAGGAGATATCCATTTAACTCAGGGGTTCTTCTGGGGGAAACATAGAACCATGGGGAACCCAAGAGGGGGCATCCATGACATGGCACCAGCCTTGGATAACAATGTAAATATACATTTGTTCTTGAATGTTTGATAATGTTTTCCCCTCAATTGTAACTCCATATTCATCTCATAATAAACAAAAAGAGAAGAAATTTAAGTTTAAAAATAGCTGCTGATATTTGGGGTCAAAATAATAGGAAGGAAGAAGAAAGGTGCAGGATTACTGCTTCAACGTTTTAAAACATGTAATAAGGCATAAATCATCATCAGGAGTTGGTAGGGAAGAATGGGGGCCTCCACTCTCAGTGACTAAGCCCCAACAACCCAAACCAGCATTGTGTACTTCTTTAGAACACTGCAAAATTTTTCAATATGTAATTGTAGTGGGGGCTCATTAATCTGGTTGTGAATAGATCTTATTTGAAACCAGCATATCATAGGTGCTTGTAAATGTATGTATGCATATATATGTAAAAAGCGAAATCCAAGACATTAGAGCATTTGAATTCCAAATGATGGACTATTGGATGTTGTCCTGCTTTCTATTTCTTTGTTCATGACAATTCCTTACTAAAAATTACCATCTGAAGCTTTTAACATTCCTGCTATACATGCAGCATTTTAAGTGTGGCCATGAAATGAATTAGTTGAAACAAAATAAGATATCTCTTCCCCATCAACTCTGATATTATGCATATCAATACAAACGCCAAAGCATGGCAGCCTGTTTTCCATTTATAACAAGCAGAATCTTGAGCTGCATCAGAGAGCCAAAAGATTTGCGTTCACTAAATCAGTGTCCTGCTTAAAGCAATAACACATTTCTCTGCTCTCATCACAGGAGATGAGATTTGAATGTTATCTGCTGTGCATGAATTCAGTCTCCAAACAGAAAGCAGAAAGCCGCTAATTTGCCTTTTTCTGGGCATCTCCTCTACACCATGGCTGGTGGGTTGGTGAGAGTTTATACACCACCATGAACCACCCCAGCATCAGTAGTGAGGTGGGATGCTTGGTATCTCCCCCAGTACACATGTCTTCGATTTCAAGTTTGTTGGATCAGTGTGCTTTTATTTTTGTACAATAGCAATTTTATTTATGTAAACCACCTCATGGCAAATCTGATTCTTTGGAACCTCCTTTTTGTACCACAAAATTAACTAGCAACAAGAAGATTCAGAGAATTAAATAGATAAGAATGTGTGTATGGGGCTGGAGCAGTTGCTCAGCGGTTATGACACTTGCCTGGCATGCACAAGGACGTGGGTTCAAACCCCAGCACCATGTACACAACGACGTGTTGGAGCAATGAAAGCCACATGAAAAACTAAATAAAATTGATTCTCTCTCTCTCATTGTCCCTCACTCTTAAAAACAAAAACAAAAACATGTGTATGCATGTATTTCCAGTTAGTTCACAAGAATTGGGTGGACTCAAAATACATGGATGGATCCATGCTATGGCTCTTTTCCCATTTAGAATGACCTGCAAAATAACAACTCCAGAACTAGGTAACAAAATGAAATAACCTTCTTCCTTTGTCATTCAACAACTGTTTTGTTGTTTCTTTTTTATTGCTGTTTTTGATCCCAACAACTACACAATGGTATTCTTATGTTAGCATTAAAAAATCATAATGAAACCTTTTGAACATAAAAAATCAAAGAATGAAATATAAAGGAGCATACTTTACCCATGGCAAATAGTCTCTACCACACATTATTCTAGGTTGTCTGAGAATCACCTCTTTTTCGTAACAAGTGTTATGCTTACCTGCACACAAGCAAGATGTTGGCACACAAGGTCAGCTGGAAATGCAGAGCAGGGAGCGCTCCCCTGGAAGCCAGGATCAGAAAGGCTGAAATGCCCATCTGCTCTGAACTGTCCTTTGAGCAGCCACCACTGCCCAGGAACACCAAAGAAAGGAGACTTCAGAGGGAGCGTCGTCCTGCTGATTCGTACTTGGTACTTCTGGATTTCTAGTCACCAGATTTGTAAAAAATAAACCTCTGTTTTTTTTAATGCCATCTGGTTTGTAGTACTTTGTTACAATAACCTCATGAAGCTAACAGAAAAACCTGTCTTAGAAGAATCAATATAAATCTTTCTCTGACAATAAACTTTGCAGACATTTATTAATAGACACCTATTAGCCTTTCTAGCATACTCCCAGTTTATGCTAGAATGTCTCAGTTCTCTTCTTGTTGTGGGAGAGTGGCCGGTGTCACTTTGGTCCATTTCAATCAATAGCTGTTCATCTTTTAAGTGAATATTACTCACTATTTATACCATGGTGCTAGGAGTTCTAGAGGAGCAAAGGCCTTTAGGACATGGATCTGCTACAAGCTTGAAGATAATGCACATTCAAGAACCAGAAAAGAATAAAACAGACAATATATAATCAAAGTAAGAAAAAAATGAAAGGATTCTGGAGTAGGAAAAAAGCAAAGGAAAGTTGTGGTTAGAAATATAACCAAGTAGGAATGTACAGTATAATACAGTGTGAGAAAGAAGCTTAAGAAATGAGATTATTAACAAATAGAAGCATATATATGACCTAAACAGCATTATCAATCTACTTGCTCTAATTAAGATTTCCAGAACATTCCATACAACAATAGCACGCACTCTTCTCATGCTCACGTGGATCATTTACCAAGATAGACTACATTCTTAACCACAAATCACATCTTAACAAATTTAGAGGAATAGCAAACATACAAATGGACACAAGTAACAAAAATAGTTCAAACCCCAAAACATTTGGAGATTAAACAACATACTTCTAAAATACATATGGATCAAAAAGTAAATCTCAGAGAATTTTTAAATATTTGGATATAAGTAAAAATACAACTTACCAAAATTGTGTAATGCAGCAAAAGCAGTGTTTAGGAGGAAATTTATAGCACTAAAAAAAAAAAAAAAATATATATATATATATATATATATATATCAGAAAAGAAAAAAACTCAAAAATCAATGAGCTCAGTTTTCATCTAAGGAGATGAAGAAAAAGCTATGTAAGCCTATGGAAAGCAAAACTTAAAATATATTAAATATTGAGTATAAACCAATGACATGAAAACAAGAAAATAATACAGAAAATCAAAGAACCCAAAAACTTATTCTCTGAGAAGATCAATAAAATTGATATAACTCCAGCCAGACTAAGAAAACAAACATAAAAATTACCAGTATCAGAAATGAAAGATTAATCACTATATCCATGGACATTAGAAAGATAAGGGACACTATGATTATATAATACCAATTTGATAGCTAAAATGAAATGGATCAATTCCTTGAAGAACACAAACTACTAAAGCTAACAAGCAGAAATGGATAACCAAAAGAGCCTCACATCCATTAGAGAAGTTTAATCAGTAATTGACAACTATCCAGAAAAGAAAGCACAAGGCCCAAAAAGTTTCACTGATAAGTCTACCAAATATCTAAGGAAAAAATAATAACACTTCTCGACAATCTTTTCCAGGAAGGAGAATCAGGGAGAGCTCTTAACTCATTCTATGAGGTCACAATTACCCTAAAACTAAAACCAAATAAAGGTATTCCAAGAAAGAACTATAAACTGACATCTCTTATGAATATAAGTGCACAAATTCTCAACACAATAGTAACAAATTCAATGATGAATAAAAAGAAGTACACAAAAAGTAGAATTTGTTCTGAGTATATAAAACATTCAGAATTTAAAAAATTGAAAGTCAAAAATTCAAAAATCAATCACTGAATATACTATATTCACATACCAAAGAAGAAAAATCACATGATGATGGGAATTAATGTAAAAATGGCATTTGCAAAAAGCCAGTGCATGACCACAATAATTTTGGAAACCTTTTAGAAAATTAATAAGGGAAAACTTCTTCAGCTTGATAAAGAGATCTACCAAAGACCTGTAGCTAAGTTCATATTTAATGGAGATTGGGAACTAAGCAAGGATGTCCTTTCTCATCACTACTATCTAATATTGGTCCAGAAGCCCAAACTAGGGAATATGACAAGAAACAAATTTAATTTCATTCACAGACATTATGAGTTTCTATGTAGAAAATCCTGAAAATAATCTACCAGTATACTAATCAATATAGCAATGTCACAAAAAGCAGAAGGCCTGTGACAATTGCATCCATTGGGAAGCTGGAAGCCAGGGACTATCAACAAATGAATCATCTTTACAGACCATAGCAAAGGTGGGAGACACAAAAACTGTCCTTTTGCATAAATTGGTTACAGATGTGAGAGACATTTGAAAATTCAAGTAGCAACTTCTCACTTGCTTTTCCTTGAAGTTTCTTGTGAAATTTGTGAGGCTTTGAGAGAGATAAGTTATTCAAAGTAGAAAACTTTAATCAGAACAAGAGAATGCTTGATGTGGAAAAGAAATCAAATTTATCATTTGCTGGCCATTGTCATTATCAACAAATCAAGGGGGAGAAATTAGAAAGAAATTATAATTATAGCATTAAAGAGATCAGCTTTTTTTTAACAATTGACACCATAATAGAAGAAAATCCCTTGACCTCTGTTGTCATTTGCTGGGGTGGATGATTTGTCAATTGGTAGTTGTGACCCCGTGAGAATGGATGTAGTTACCATGGTGTAAAGTGAACGTTTTCATTACTGTCACTAAAAGACCTGACAAGAAAATTAGAGGAGGAAAAGTTTATTTGGGGGATCATGGTTTCTGAGGTCTCAGTCCATAGAAGGCATGCTCCATTCCTTGGGGTTCAAGGTGAGGTGGAAGAGGATGGTGCAGGGAAGTAGCTCAGGAAATTGCAGTGAGGAAGCAGAGGGAGACTCCACTTGCCAGATAAAATATATACCCCAAAGGCACGCCCCCAGTGACCCACCTCCTCCAGCCACTCCCTACCTGCCTCCAGTGACCGCCCAGTTGATCCCTCTCAAGGGATTAATTCACTGATTAAGGCTCTCACAACCCAATCATTTCACCTCTAAGCCTACTTGCATTGTCTCACACGTGAGCTTTTGGGAAATACTTCACCTTCGAACCACAACACGTGCACAAGTACTTTCCTAGCAGGAAAGATGGACTCAGGTGGGTGGTTTTATTTCTAATATTTTTTTTTGTTAGAAACTTGTGCTAAAATATGCCACCCAAGTTATCATACTTTAAAAAGTAATGTTTTATAAAGTCATATCTTGGTCTGTGAATTAGAAGACTATAAATGGCTACTTTAGCACTTACAGTTAACTAGAAACTTTTCAATGAAATTAATTATTTTGTGTTATCTCAATGTTTAATATAAGTGCTCTCTTCATTTCCATTAAACATTCTTGAAGGTAATTTTTGGTCTTACATGTCATTTGTCTAGAGTAGAATGGCATTGTACGTTATCACTTAAAAGAAAACCCACTATGCAGCACAAAATCCAAGTATTAGACTTGTGTTTCATCAGAGGCTTTGTAAACATGATCATATAAATGGCAGAGCGCTGCAAAGCCCCCTCCAGGACTTAGAAATGAATATGCAAAGTACTTATTCTAGGTTTTTTTCAAACCATGTCAGCACATCACATAGCTGTACAAATACTGATTTACTGTTACAATTAAAAAGGGATCATGAAACCATTGTGAATGACCCAGGGGTCACAGGATGTATAGATACAACTTATGACTACTGTCTTCTCTACAGCAGCTGCTCTTTGGTTGAGGCTGGCTTTTGCTTGGCACAGATTTCTCATCCCTCTGTGCTCTGTCTCTAACCTTTCATAAGCAAAAGTCCCACCAGTTATATGGAACAGTTACATGGTGCCATATCACAGAGAACCTCACAATTGGAAAAGTCTACATGGCTATTTTATTTTATTTTAAAGAGAGAGGGACAGTGAGAGAGACAGAGAAAGAGAGAAACAACTTTAGTTTTTCACATGGCCTTAGTTGCTCCAACACTGTGTACGTGGTGCTGGGGTTTGAACCCGGGTCCTCGTGCTTGCCAGGCAAGCTCCGAAACCACTGAGCCACCGCTCCAGCCCCCTACATGGCTTTTTTAAATGTGAGCAATTATTATTGGTTGACTTGATCACAATTGCATACAAAGAGTGTCAGACACTATTAGCATCATTGGGCATGAACAGGAAACCATTCTGGATGAAGAGTTTGGAATCTTGGTGATGTGTGTGTGTACCTATTTTCAGCATGAATCCTTATCTGTGTGAACTCAGTAATACATACCATGCCTAAATGATGCATGATGTAATCAGGTTAGATAAACACTTCATGCTGATAGCAACCATGGCCAAGAGCTCTTAAAGAATAGGTTTGTCTTAATTTTGAAGTGCTATCATACAGTGGTTTACATGCATGATGCAGATAAAATACTCAACACCACTCTAGTTTTTAAAAATGGATGATTAAAAACCAGTTTATTTCAAACAAGGTTTTCAGACAGCTGTCAGGGGGAAATACTGCTAAGGTGTGTATTCATGTATATCAACTCCAAATATAAATCCATTAAAATTCCTTACAGATAGCAATCCAGAAAAGATTATTTCTAAATAGAACTTAGAGGTTACTTTCATTTCTGATGTAATAATAACATCCTAAATCTTGGTTGAGAAGCAGCTGTTGTTTTATTTAATCCATTGGCTATTAGGCTTGAATTTTCCATAACAAGTATTGAATCTAGAGTCTTAAATACATAATTTTTCCCAGCTAATTTCTCAAGGTAATTGAAGTATATATAATTACTTCAGAAACAAATTAATCCATCTCTTATTTATTGCTAAGTTTATATACTAATTATGAAACATTTATCTATTAAATATGTATTATATTATTTCATTAGAAGCTTGTTTGATTGTTCAACACATATTTCTGAATAAAAAATAATAATATATATAAATATATATATATAATCGAGATTTATTTAACCTGTTTCTTAGCTTTACTTGAAGTTCCTTAGAATGTAATTTAACATTAAGTTCTCATAAAGGTGATAATAACTTTTTTTTAAGAGAGAGAGGGACAGTGAGAGAGAGAGAATAAACTTTATTTTAGTTTTTCACATGGCTTTCATTGCTCACACAATTTGTTGTGTAACTGATGCTGGAGTTTGAACCTGTGTCCTACGTGAGGCAAGCACTGGAATCATTGAGCCACCACTCCAGCCCCAACTTTTATCTGATTGTTTCATTCAACATTTTGCAAACAAGACATGCTTCCCTTAAATACAATTGATAAAATTTAAGAGGAAAAATCATCACAGTGGTTGGTATTTGCTCCTATTAAACATCCCTTTGTAGAGAGGTAGTTTGTTTTATGACAGAATAGTAATCAAAGTAAGTTGAGAGTTTTCTGAAGTTAAATATAGTGGTTTCTCACTGAGATGTTTTCATCCACCGTGTATTCACACATGGAGAAATGGTCCTTCCATCCTTCTGAAACTTCACAGGTTGGCTCAAACAGAATCCATACGCAGCACAAAATTCAAATGGCTATTTTACTAATGCTCACAGATAAATTTGAAATCAGAGTATAGTCAATATTTAAGTTGTATGACACTGGCTGGCTATATACAGTCTTGGAAATAAATTGTAACCAAGTTTCACTTTAAGATATGCCTCTTACGTGTCCAATGTAGAATTTCCATATAGATATAAAATATTCTAGGTAAAACAGCTCCTTTATTGATGTTGTTCTGAGAAAGCTGAAGGCATCTACATCTTTTTTACCCAGGTAAGCATGGGCCTTTTTTTGAGGCTGTCACCTACCTTTTTACAAGTTAATTGAATGTTCTTAATTCTCATTAAAATGGTGATACACCCATTTTATTTAAAAATATTGTGCATTTAAGTCTTATTCAACCTTGTATTTATATAGAAATAAGCATTGATTATTTTGCATCACTCCTTTTAAAGTGTTAGGACTTGGAAGAGCTAAATACCTAAATTCTAATCCTAGATTTGCTTCAGAAAAGCTTTAAGGATTTAGGCAACTGAAATCTCTGACCCCCACATTCCTTGCCTGTGAATGATAGTGTAATTAGACCATCGATAGGAGTGCTTCTAACTCTCAGAATTCTCTAAGGGGCATTAAATACATCAAGCGTTCTGGGATTTGTGATTGGAATGGACAGATAATATTTTCAAGAACTTGGTGTTTGCGGCTAAATGATTAAGAGGTCACCAACTTTTAGAACAAAATTGGAAGAAAATTTCCTAGGAAACAGAAGGGAAATAAGCATACAGTCATATTAACAGTCATAATATGCTTTCTTCATTCAAAAGTGAGGAATCATAGAAAACTGGGACTCCAAATAGAGTCCGCAAAAATTCTGGTGTACCCAAACACAGTCAGACTCTTATTCAACTCCCAACAGTCCCAGCCTCAAAGTCCCTTACTACTAATGCTGTCAGCACCCTATGACTCCACTGAATGATGATGATATAACTGAGAATACAGAACCTTATAATTGATCAAACATTATCTCTATGTTAGAAAAAAAATAATTCACTAGCATAGATCTTGTCATTTCCTAGAGAAGTGTAACCCTACGACTTGAACGTGCTCTTTTCGTGCAATGAATATTATTAAAATGTACACTGGTGTAATAGAACAAAGAACGTAAAAAGTCATTCTGATGTGGTGCTCTAAACAGAGCCACCCACACAAACTCTGCCTTAAAGAAAAGTGCAGTACCAGTTTCAGGCAATTTTAAAATCTTAGCCTTTATTATATTGAAATGAAGTCAAATTATTTTTCTATTATGATTCCTTGTGAAAGAAGCTTTTACACATTTTCAATGCTTTCTTCTGAATGGCCCATATAAATTAATGCTTTAAAATTTTTTTATTTCACTTTGATCTGCTTTAGATCTCTTTCTCAAGGAGAAACAACCATGTTTAAGTCACTTTCAAAAATTATATCTTTCTATTGCAACTAGAGTAACAACAAACAGAATACAAAATTTTCTTCCAGACTAAACTTAAATAAAAGTATTAAATATCTAACATATTCAGATATTACTTACCATGTTTTTAAAATTTTAACAGGAAGAGCTATTTAATTAAAAACATATCTAAAAGGAAAATCTGATCTTGTGAAATATTAAATTCTGGTGTGTAGGATCAAGTCAACCCTGAGAGTGACGCTGTCAGAATCTTGCCTAAGCCTCCAGCCTTCACCCTCTCCACCCTAACCCATCAGTGAGGCCAAACCGAAGGAAATAAGAAGCAGGAGCAGAGCTACACAGGTCAGAGCTAAATAAAAAGGTAAAAATAGTTACCAGCAGCTTTCAGAACCATCAGGTTTCAGAGGGCAGAGCAACAGCTTTATTTTCAAACAGACATAACTTCGTCTTTCCAGCCAGACACCTGAAATTAATCGGATCGAATCTACATTCTTCTGGAATTAGGGGAAAAAAGTGTGGAGGAGATTATATGTGTGTGTGTGTGTGTGTGTGTATATATATATATATTTTTTTTTTTCAGAGGCCCCTAAATATATATAGAATCAGTGGCCACATACATAGTTCTAAAGGTCATCAATGTTATTTTGTTTTCATTTGTGTCTATAGTATGATCTCCAGGAATGCTGATTTTTTACTCTGGAAACCCTTAGACACATCTCCAGCAGAGCACAGTGATTTGGTAGATTAAGAACAAATTCTGCCTCCTTTTGGCTCTTTTCTTCCTCATGTGTGAGGAAAGTAGAATTTAGCAAGATGAAAACATTCACAAGTCTTGATAGAAAGTCACCTTACAGGCTTTGTTTTGTTTTGTTTTTTAAGTCAAGAGAACTGCTAGTCCTCTTTTCATTACTATGACCAAACACCTGACAAGAACAACTTAGAAGGGGAAAGGGAAAAGTTTATTTGGGGTTCACTGTTTCAGAGGTCTCTGTCCAGGGATGGCTGACT
Organism: Aplodontia rufa; assembly: GCA_004027875.1. Classification (NCBI taxonomy): domain Eukaryota; kingdom Metazoa; phylum Chordata; class Mammalia; order Rodentia; family Aplodontiidae; genus Aplodontia; species Aplodontia rufa. The sequence goes on along the minus strand of PVKS010013003.1, from coordinate 4,307 downwards.
CCATTGCTCTGGGCCCGAGACGAAGCTGAATGTTACAGTGGAAGGGTATGGCAGAGGAAAGCAACTCAGTTCCTGGCAGCCTAGAAGAAATCAGATAGAGGTCCTACCGGGGACAAGAAGACTAATCCCTGAGGAGATGCCTCCAGGGACCTACTTCCTCCAGCCAACTCATAATCTAATCATTTTACCTCTGTACATTCCAGCATTAACACATGAACTTTTGGGAGGGGTCATGGCATCTCATAACCAAACCATAACTGGAACTATTGGTGTTTCATATTAGGCATCTTGAAATTTAAGGAAATTTCAGGAAAAAGAAAATTTGCATTATTTGTAAGTAATTCTGAAAATGAACACATTTAAAATATTGCATGTGTGTGTGTGTCTTATATTAGTAATTTCAAACATCTTTTTCACTTTAGTACAAAGGCAAAATCCCAACATTCCTAGGAAGTGCTGGACCTGCCCAACTCCCTTAAGAAGACCTGATTACACACTGCACAGTGATTGGAAGGCGAGGGCCACTCACTACTTGGTTCCAAGACAACTTTCAAGTGCTACCTGGAGATGTTTAAGTATACCATGTGATTTTTATCTTTTTTTTTTTTTTTTTCAGAAGAATAGATCATACTTTCTAGCTGCCTTTTTCTGTATTTGCTTTTCTTGGTAAAGAATCAGTAGTTAGGTGACACCGTCCACAGAAAAAGAGCGTGAATCTTTATGATTCTAGGAAGTCCTCTGTCCTGGAAGGAAGGGAGGGAAGGAAGGAGGTCTGCTGTGCAAACAGTGGTTTCACCTGAGCCCTTCCGTTTTGGGCCATGTTCCTGAAAGACGTGGTGCATTTCAGATTGAAGTTAAACTTAAAGAGGAAGTTTTGACCTCAAAGCCAACAGAAGTTACAAAATGACTACAATCATTCACTTACAAGAAAGGGCAAGGACTCAGAGTCTCTTGGGGAGCTGTCCATATTTCTAAGTATAAATCTTCATATGTGGAACTACCCATAGCCCACAGGAATATTTTATACCTCACAGCCTTTTAACTTTTGTAGGTATTATTCCAAACTTATGATTGCGTTAGATATTTTTTATTATTTGTTGATTGGTGCATTATAGACTTATATGATGAAGGGATTTGTTGTTTCACGTTCATACATGCACACATTATGACAGTGTAATTTGTACCCGTTCCTTATCCAGCATTCCCCACCACCACCACTGCCCTCTCCCTGGTCTCTTTTCTTCACTGATCTACCCCTGCTTACAAATATTCTTATTTTATATCTTCTAGTTTTAAATGCCTTCATGAGTATTGTTCAGCATCTCAGGAGTTTAAAGTATTCCATACAGTATTTATAACCTTCTGTTCCCTCCCTATCTGCCCCTCCTCCCTCATCTCCCCACCCCACATAATTAGACTTGCCCGTGATTATATATTACTCCAAATTAGCTGGGTCTAATATATAAATCTGACTACCTTTCACCCTTTTATTTTACTCTAGCTTCCACACATGAGACAAAACTTTTGACCTTTGACTGTTTGAGTCTGGCTGGCTAACTTCGCTTAGCATAATTTTCTCCATTTTCATCCATTTACCCACAAAGGCCATGACTTTATTCTTTTTGATACCTGAGTAGAACTCCATTGTATATATAGGACAAATAGATCAAAAAATTGTAGTATCTTAGACATTTTTAATGCACAGACATAGCATTAAAAAATAAACAAAAGTTCCCATCCTTTTCTTTCTTGTAGGCCCAGATTTTAACCTTGTCCTAGGCGGCTAGAATATGAGCCAGTCATTTTCCAGGGAGTGAGGCTGGTCTACTACCCAGGAGCCACATCAAACATATGGTGTTTTTCCTCATTCTCTCTTCATTGTGGCATACACACTAGTGATCTCAAATAACTTATTTATTCTAATCAAAATGGCTCAGGAATACCCCTATTGCAATGGTTAAAATCCAGAGCATTGACAATACCAAATGCCAGGAAGGATGAGGAACAATACATGCTCTCATTTGTCCCTGGTGAGTGGAAAATGGTATAGCCATTTGGAAGAGAGTTTGGCAGTGTCTTACCATAGGATTCAACACTCACAGTTCTTGGTATTTACCCAAAGAAACAGAAAACTTTCATGTATACAAAAGCCTGTTTATAGAAGGTTATGGAAGCAACCATAATGTTCTTCTACAGGTGAAGAGAAAAACAAACTGTAGTACAACTATACAACAAAATACCAAGCAATAAAAATAAATGATGTATCAAGCCACAAAAATACACAGAGGAATCTTAATTGCATATTTCTAAGTCACAAAAGCTAATTTGAAAAGATATAATGTAGGACTCCGATGACATTATAGTCTGGAAAAGGCAAAAGTACCAATAGATTAAAAAATCTGTTGTTGCCTGGGGCTGGAAGGGAAGGAAGGATAAATGATAAAATGGAGCAGAGAGAATTTTTAGGGCAGTGAATTTATTATGTGTGAATCTGTAATGATGGATACACGTCACTATATACATTCATCAAAACCCACAGAATGTATAACATCAAGACTGAATCCTAATGGTCACATCAATATTTACAGCAGCACAATTCACAATAGCCAAGCTGTGGAACAAACAAAAGTGCCCTTTAACAGATGAATAGATAAAGAAAATGTGGTCTATGAACACAATGGAGCATTAGCCCTAAAAAGGAATAAAATTCTGGCATTTGCTGGTAGATGGATGGAACTGGAAACGATCATGCTAAGTGAAATAAGCCAGGCTCAGAAAGCCAAAGGTCAAATATTCTCTCCAATATGTGTAAGCTAGACCAAAATAAGGGGTGGGGCAGGAAGAGAGAGAGAAAGAGGAAAGGAAAAAGGGAGGATTCCATTAAAAGAGAAGAAAGACTGGTGGACTACATGAAGGGGACTGAGAGGAAGGGAGAAGGGAGGGGATAAAGGAAGAACAGAGACAAGAATCTGACCTAACATTCCTATGTACATATATGAGTGAATCACAGTGAAGCTTACCATCGTGTATAGCCACAAGACACCTACTAAAAAAATAAACAAGCAAAAAATCTAGAAGTAAAAAGCAGTAAGACCAATAGAACAGAAGGAAATGAACAAGGGGAGGGAGGAGGGGAGGGAAAGAAATACTGGAGATTGACTTGACCAAATTCTATTCCATACTTTGTTAAATTGTGTCAAAATGAATCCTAAAGTTATGTATAACTAAAAAGAAACAGTTTGGGGGCTGGAGCAGTTGCTCAGTGCTTACTGCGCTTGCCTGGCATGTGCGGGTTCAAACCCTAGCACTGTGTACACAATAAAGTGTCAGAGCAGGGAAAGCCAAATGAAAAACTCTCTCTCTCTTACTGTCCCTCTCTCTTTATTTAAAAAAAAAAGAAACAATTTTAAAAAGAAATGCTTACTGCGTCAGATGAATCCAACAAATGTATAACATAACTGCACCAAGTGAGTTGGGTTGACCTAACTTTAGAATTGGAGGGAAAAAAAAAAACAGAAAAGAAAGAATGAATGAATCCTAATGTAAACTTCAGGCTTTAATTAATTCTGCATCAGTATTAGCTCATTGATTGTAATAAATGCTCTATACTTTTTAAATATAATTAAAGTGAAGAAGGGAAATTCTGTTGGGGGAAGGGGTGGATAGGAATGCAGTGATTTCTGCTAAATTTTCTGGTAAACCTAAAGCTATTCTAAAAAATAAAATCTTTTTTAAATGCCTCTTGAAAGAAAACTACAAATTTTTAAAGTGATAAAAAACTGAAATCTATTCAAATTTTGGGTCTCAGGCAGAAAATGGAGTGATTAAATTTTAAGCATCACTTAGAAAACTTTTTTTACATTCTACTCTAGCCTGAAAGCCATTCTGACTCATTAAGGTAATTTTGAAAATCTACGTCCCATCCAAGAACATGCTCATACAGCAACCTCATTTCCCTTATTTTCAAGTTCTGGGGTGCCTCAGTGATCCTCTGGTCTGTTAGGCAGACTGTCAACCCTCACCCCATCCACTGTTAGTGTGGCTTTGTGAATCAGCACTTAGTCACTTTTGATTTGCTATCAAAAGCCCAATTCAAATGCTGACTTTCTGGAGTCAGTAGCACATCTTTGGAATCACTGTAATACAAGCATCCCTGTGTCTTGTCCTGTGAGGCAGTGTGTCCCAGAAATTCTCACAGAATGAACTCATCATGGTGTAAATGCTGATTCTTCACACTTCTCTAGGAGGAATGGGGGTGATGATCCTATTTTGAACCTGAAGAATCCTCCAGCTACCATTTTATATTT
>PVKS010013002.1:0-52120 GCA_004027875.1 Aplodontia rufa | reverse complement strand
TTGAGGAGGAACTAACACCTCTCCTTATTAAGTTATTTCAAGAAATTGAAAAGGAGGGAACTCTCCCATCCACTTTTTATAAAGCAACCATAACTCTGATACCAAAACCCAACAAGGATACATCAAAAAAAGAAAACTACAGACCAATATCCCTGATGAACTTGGATGCAAAAATCCTTAATAAAGTACTAGCAAATCGTATTCAAAAACTTAGCAAGATAATCCATCATGATCAAGTGGGCTTCATCCCAGGATTGCAGGGCTGGTTCAACATACGCAAAACAATTAACATATTCACCACTTAAACAGAATCAAGGACAAAAACCATATGATCATCTCAATGGATGCCGAAAAGACCTTTGATAAAATCCAGCACCCTTTTATGCTCAAAACTCTAGAGAAGATAGGGTTCAACAGATCATTTCTGAAATATGTAAAGGCCATATATGTCAAACCCTCAGCTAGTATAATACTAAATGGAGAAAAACTGAAAGCATTTCAACTAAAATCGGGAACAAAACAAGTGTCTTCTCCCAAGTCTCTGCCCCTCAAACCCGCTGAGCAAATTAGGACTGGGGTTTCAAGACCCTAATCCCCCAAACGCACCTCAAAGTCCTGGAAATGAACAGGGGATTTTCCATCCAGTCTCGGAGCCGCTGGGAAGCCGCCTCTCTCCAGATGGACCTCTTGCTCTCTCCTCCCTGGAGCTTTCTAAATGCCCGTTTCGTTTGGTAACCAGAGATTGCCCCTGACATCATATGTATATCTGTAAAGGATTTTAAAGGAAGGACATTGGGAACTTCACATTCTATATCACCAGGAAATGTGTACAAGGATGCGGTGGGAGAAGCCGGAATGCAGCAGCTTTGGAGGGGATCTGGCAGTTCATGTCGGGAGGGCCTGCGCGGGGATGGGTCGGGAATTTGACCAGAGTCTGACCCCAAGCTTCGCATGTCAAGAAATTCATACTGTGAAGATTGACAGATACTAACTGTAGGAAAAATATAGACTGCTCAGCTGTTTGCATTCACAATAGCAGCTAATGCTTGTCAGAAGTCAGAGCTTCCCAGAGGATCCTGATGGCAAACATGTGTATTCTTTTTCTTTTTTTTTTAAAGGGGGGACAGTGAGAGAGAAAGAGAGAATCAGTTTTATTTAGTTATTCATGTGGCTTGCGTTGCTCCAATACTTCCTTGTGTACATGATTCAAACCCTCATCTTTGCCCATGCCAGACAAGCACCGTAACTGCAGAGCCACTGCTCCAGCCCCAGAAATATTCTTATTTGCTCTAGATATCCCAAGATAGTCTGGAACGTATATTACAAATCCTCAGTACATCAAGTATCCTATTGAAATGGCATATCTTTTTCTGGGTTTATTTTTTTCCTTTATATGTTTTGCAGTGCTGGGGGTCAAACCTGGGATCTGGTGCATGCCAGGCAAGTGCTCTACCACTAAGCCAACTCTCCAGCCCCGTAAATGACATATTGAGCTAGCTTGACCACTTACTGAACACGTAACTTTGAGAAAGTTCAGTTCTCTGTGACTCAGTTTTATTATCTATAAATGGAGATAATGTGATGTCATAGAGTAGTGAGAATGTATGAAAGCATTTAGCAAAACAGTAGCTTGCTATTGACAGGCATGGTGGCACAGACCCGTAACCTCAGCGATTCTGGAGGCTGAGGTAGCAGCATGGTGAGTTCAAAGCCAGCCTCAGCAACTTAGTGAGGCCCTAAGCAACTTATCGAGACCCTGTCTCAAACAATTTTTTTTTTTAATTTAAAAAAGGGCTGGGGATGTCACTTGTCTCTGAGATATGAATGCCTATCTTTTGTGATCAGAAGCTGATCTCAGCATTTTGTTCTCTTATTTAAGGGGGAAAGAATCTATGTTATCAAGTACAGTGATTCTCTCTTTCTACCTTACTCTCTCCCTCTCTCTCTCTTTAAAAAAAAATAGAATGGAAATAAAGAAGCAAAACTGAAAAAAATTATGCCTGATTTTGAGATGATTCATTATTATTATTATTTTTTTAAAAGAGAGAGTGAGAGAGAGAGAGAATCAAATTTTATTGAGTTTTTCACATGACTTTTGTTGCTCTGACACTTAGTTGTGTACGTGGTGCTGGGATTTGAACCAGTGTACTTGAGCGTGCCAGGCAAGTGCCATAAGCGCTGAGCCACCGCTCCAGCCCCTATGATTTATTATTTATTTTATTTTTCTTCATTTCTCAAACTTACATGATAATATTACATTACCTTCTTTTTCTTTTTTTAACCATTTCATTTTAAACTTTTTATTTAAATAAATGTCAAATATCAATAATAACACAGGATTGAGGAGTTAATTAACAACTGAGCAATTGGAAGGTAAACACCATTGCTGTGTTATAAAATACAGCAAATTTATAAACATATAGACACCTATGTTTTCATATAAACCGAACAGCCTAATACCATGAGTCAAAGAAGCAAAGAAAAAACAGAATGAAAAAAATAGGGTGGTGGGGTGGGGGAGGATCAAAAAACAAGGCAGAGTATGAAAGCCTTTTACTCTAGTGTTCCCAAAGTTAAGTGGGGAAGTAAAAAGTTTCTATATTTTATAAGTGTGTGTATGGGGCTGGAGTGGTGGCTCAGCGGTTTCGGCGCTTGCCTGGCAAGCACGAGGACCTGGGTTCAAACCCCAGCACCACGTACACAACTAAGTAATGGAGCAACGAAGGCCATGTGAAAAACTAAATAAAGTTGTTTCTCTCTTTCTCTGTCTCTCTCACTGTCCCTCTCTCTTTAAAAAAAAAAATGTGCATAGGGGCTGGAGCAGTGGCTCAGAGGTTGGAGTGCTTGCCTGGCATGCACAAGGACCCAGGTTTGAACCCCAGCACCATATACACAACTAAGTGTTAGAGAAACAAAGGACAAATGAAAAACTAAGTGAAGTTGATTCTCTCTTTCTCTCTCTCCCTCTCTCCCTCATTCTCTCTCTTTTTTAAAAAAAAGTTTTTATAAATTATATGAACTTCAATTTTCATACAAGTCAAAATGTAACCTGCATAGGACAAAATATATGCCTAAGCAACATATCACATTCGCACAAGGCCATTGAATGTCATGGATACTGCTAACAATTGTGAAAGCTTAATTCTATGGCAGACTGAGAGAAGACTTCAGCTTGTTATTCCATACGCCCAAGATTGTAAACTTTTTTTACTATACAAAAGCAGGAAGGACATACAGAGTTTTATGTAGGAGGAACTCTTGTGCTTCTGGTTGGCACATTATCTACTTTTTTCTTAGAGACAGGGACAGGCAAGCACTGTAACTGCTGAGCTACCCCTCCAGCCCCACATTATCTACTTTCTTTCTTTTTTTTAAAGAGAGAGGGACAGTGAGAAAGAATCAACTTTATATAATTTTTTGTGTGGCCTTTGTTGCTCCGACACTGTTGTGTATGTGGTGCTGGGGTTCGAACCCACGTACTCATGCATGCCAGGCAAGCGCTGAAACCTCTGAGCCACCGCTCTAGCCTCTCTGCTTACTAATATGTGAAATTAATAAAACATTTGTGAAAGGTTGTGCAAAAACTACTGTATTTATAGAAATGGCACAAAAGTGAATTCAGCAGTCAGTGCAAAGACACTTCATTCACATCTTCAACAATGAAAGGTATTCAACACTACAGAAGTAAATAAGAATACTAGTTTCAACAACAGTTCTTTTTTTCCATTTTTTAATTAAGAAATCTAGTTATTGTACAAGCAAAATGCATATAAAGTAACAATGTGATATGCACATATTCTTAAATCAGAATTACCCCCTAGATCCCTTCCTATTCTCCCTCCATCTCCCCTCCTCCACCTGCTCCCTCCCCTCTCCTTCCCAGTACATATCCACAGCAGCTCTTAAGCACTGAAGTCACCGGAATGGGCAACTATTGCCGAAGTAAAATTCTGTTGTTAAACCTGAAACAAGTTTAAGGCCATTCAAGTTCAAGCATGGTTATAGAAATCTTACTAAGCGCCTTCTATTTGTGTTTGAATTGCATGACCTTTTTTCCAACTTGTGGTCTTAAACTTCTGTTTTACAAAATCCAAAAGGAAAATGCAGAAGAAATAAATACAGAAGTTACCTTAAATAAGAGTAACATGCAAATCTATAATTAAGATGAAGCGAGGAAGGCCAAAACATTAAAACTGTAAAGTTGGCTTATTACTTGTTAGAATCAGTCCTACCCTAAGAGTTTGGCAAGAGATACAAATGTTTTCAAGTAGATTACTTATGTTGCTTCAACATGTCCTTTTCATCAGGGCGCTGTTAAAACTAATCAAAACCTCTACCCATGTATGTTCCCTTACAATAGCGGCACACACCATCGCCACCTGCAAAGCCATCAGTCTCAAATGACTTCATGAAAGGAAACAAAAAGTGGGTAAGAGGAGAAATAATGGGAATTAGAAACTTCATGCAGGTCAGCTTTTTTAACTTCCTAGCAACAAAGGATGGTGTCCGTTGAGGAAGGTCCTGTGGGGTGGAAACGTGGTCACCAGTGACTGCTGTCTTATCCAGGGCTGCAGGTGGAAATTGCTTGTTCTTCATCATTGCTTTTGCCAAGTTGTAATCCACAGAATCAATATATTTTTGCCTTTTCTGCAATCATTTCCTTAAAAAATCTGAACCTCCAGGCTTTTGTCCCAGGTGAGGACACTGTGCTTTTATTATTGCTTCTTCAGCTGTCTCTGTACTAGTCACTTTATCTTCCATTTCCTGTTATCCCAGCTACTCAGGAGGCTGAGACAGGAGGATCATAAATGGGAGGATAGCCTCAGTAACTCACACAACCCTATGCATCCAACTTAAGGAGACAAACAGCGCTAGCTAGGGTTGCAGCTCAGTGGTACAGCATGTGCCCAGCATGTGAGGTCTAGGGTTTGATCCTTTCACTTCTCCTCCGCTGAGGACTTCCATGGACATAGCACTCACTCTGTCTGGCCCTGCTCTTCCAACTCCCTATTACTGTCCTTTTCTAAAGGAGGATTTTGAAGTTTCTCATAGTGGGCAACTCTTTTATCTTAGTAATTTTTTTATTTTATCTATCACATCAAAGCAATATGATAGAAAAGAAGAAAAGCCACATACTTGAAGCAACAGGAGGCGAGGAGAGCTTCTTCTATTCAGTCCATGTCCAGCACAGCTGACCACTAGGTTCAGACTGGTCCCTCTGGTGGACCAGAACAGTTCAGATTGGCAGCTAGGAGAGCTTCTCCAAGCCCTGTCTTGTCTTCCCACCTCTGGAACACTGAGGTCCTTTATCTGAAATTGTAGTCAAAAGAGTATTTCCACATTTTTTCTTGGATTCAAGTCTCTCCAAAATCAATTTAGTTGCCCTAAGTTTTCTAAAAGTTATAAACTGTCTGAAAATGGAATATTTCCAAAGCCATTTTAAAATCCATGTTGTAAAATTATACAGTGTATGCAGTGGCACAGGCCTGTAGTCCCAGCAATTCGGGAGCCTGAGACAGGGGGAAGGTTTGAAACCAAGAGTTCTAGGCAATCCTAGGCAACAAAGATAAAGCAAGGTGCTGCGGTGCATGCTGATAATCCCAGAGACTCTGGAGGCTGAGGCAGGAGGATTTCCTGTTTGAGGCCAGCCTCAGCAACTTTGGAAGACCCTGTCTCAAAATAAAAAGGACTGGAAATGAAACTCAGTAGCAAAGCACTCCTAGGTTCAAGACCCAGTAACCCCCCCAAAAAAAATCCTTATAAAAACAAGATTGTCTTGAAGGGGAAAGGATTGGCTTATCCATTTTGGGAGCTTACTAGAGAAATGAAACTGATTTTATTTCTAATACATTTCACATACACTGGAAAAGAGACATGCCAGAAAGATCTTACATAGATTGTGCTAGGATAGAAACTACTTCTCTGAATAGTTTAGAACGAATTGGATGCTGTCATCGACATATTCCTTTTAAAGCATTAGAATGACCAAAATGGGACTTTCACTCTCCAGTGGATGGTAAAAGCTTACTCAAGGAGATGGGCATTTGAAGAAGGACTTGTTTCAAGAGTAAGGATTTCAAAGTCGGAAGGGACAAAAAAGGATTTAAAGACTGAACAAATGGCACAGGGATAGACCAGGAGCCAGGAAGGTTTATGGTGGTGTACGTAATAAGAGTTGCCACCCAGGGGCTGGAGAGGGTATAGTGCTTGCCTGGCATACACAAGGAATTGGGTTCAAATCCCAGCATCACATATACAACTGTCAGAAAAACAAAGAAAACCAGGTGAAAAAAATAAATAAAATGGACTCTCTTATCTCTCTCTCTCTCTCTGTTAAAAAAAAGGAGAAAGAGGAGGAGAAGGAAGAAGAGAAGAGGAGGAGAAAGAGGGGGAAGAAGAGGAAGAGGAGAATAAAAAAGAGTTGCCATCCAGGCAGGCTCCCTTGTAAAAGAGCTCTGAAAGCTGGATTATAAAATCAACACCAAATCATAATGAAAGGGAACAGAGAGGTGCAAAGGCCTCTCACAAACAGACTAGTGGGAGGGTGGCCAGCCTACGTGAGTGTATTGATATAAGCAAAGAATGAATGCCAACAAAGTGTGTAAGTGCTGTGACGAATGAAGGGAAGATTGGGGGTCAACCCAGAAACTTAAGAAATTAGCAAAAAGAAACTGCACCTAAGGCAGAGAATACTGAACACCTAGTCATCCTTGGCCTTCTACATTTGCTTTAGTTTATAAACCTGATCTGCCTGCTCCTAGTGCTTGAAATATCTTTATTCTAGAAATGATTGCAATATAATATTATAGATATCACAATGGTCTGAATCAGAGTGCCAGCTCCCTTTAATGCAAGGTTCTGCTCATGTAATTTGGCTTCCTAAGCTATTGTTAAATGCTAAGACTGTAGTCCTCACTGTGAATTAACAAAGTGGTAGTTTCATTCGTGGGTTGGTCTTGGTGAGCATAAAGCCATCCCTGAGAGACAGATCTAGACTGGGTGCAAAGAGGAAATCAAGTTCTGGATCTGTAAAGCTTGAGACCCATAACCATTTGAGTAGCTAGCCCAGGTGCCACTCCTGATATACCCAAAGTAATTGGCCTAGAAGACACCCTACAACCACCCACAAAATAAATAAGGCAGTGAGGCTGGGGTGCACTGGGACACTGGGAGATGGCAGTGCAGTCAGGGAGAGTCAGTCAGGGCACGGAAAGCCTGGAGAACTGGTTTGGTTGGAAGGTTGTGGGGACTCCCTGGAGTTATGTTAGCAGAGGATTTCATGAAAGTAGTTCTCTATTTGAGATAACCTGCTTCAGTGACAGAATGGAAGCTTCATTGGGTTAGGAAAACTGGAGACAGGGGACCAGTCATAAGATGCTGTAATCGCACAGGGAGGAGAAGTGGACCAGGAAAAGGAAAGTGCCACCGCAGACAGTGAAGGATCAGCCCCAAGAGACATTTCTGTGGCTCCAGGCCATGCTGATGTGCCTTGGTTTCCTTCTTATACTATTAGAAAGGAGCAGCTGCCACCTGTCCAAGGGGAAAGCTCTGCTTTTCCTGGCTCCCTGAGTTATTTATCATTTTCAGAAAGCTGCCCTCTTTTCATACAGGAGGTAGAGGTGTTTAATGGCTCTTGAGGCACAGTGGAGCTTATGAAATGCCTCTGTCTGGGCACCACATTCTGGACTGAGGCCGAACACGATATTCCTCTCCAGTCCTGAAAATTGCTGAGTAGTGTCTAAAACAATTCGACTGCCATCAGCGTCTGTGGCGTGGCTAAACACAACCTCTGTTGCCCCATGGTCCTCAATTAATTCCGTTGCTCGAAGCAGCGCAAGCTTATAGCGTCCTCTGTCCTCTTCTCGCCTGCACAGAACTGCTACATCTTTGGGCAGGTAGCCACACTGAAACAGGCTGTGACATCTTTCTATCACATAGCTTGCTAATTGTTCCATTGTCAGGTTAGTCTTGGTCTCACACACCCCAGGCAGAGCCTGGGCGAGCATCGCTTCCTCATAGGAAGCTTCTTGGAATAATGCCAATGTGTCTGGAGAGATATTGGAGGGAGGGTTTGCTCTGATCTTCTTCATTTCTTCCTTCATGAGCTCTGCTATTTCCAGAGCACAATGAATCCCATTGGTGATTGTTTTCCGTGGAAACTGAGCAGAAGGAGAGGGGAGGCCGCTGACATCTGCATGACGGACTTGGAAAGGGTCCAGAAAAATCCAGAGGATCCCGTGGTGACGGTCTTCACTTGCAGCCCCCTTCACCTTTGGATGGGTGATGCTCCGAGCCTTCTTGTACCAATCGCCATATCTGCTGCAGAAATTCTCAGTCTCATCCATCACTATGTGTTTAATCTTTGGGAACTCCCCTTGCATGAAAGTTTTCCAGGTCACACCTTGACAGGTGGTTTGTTGTCTGTAAGGAAGAAAAACAGAATAGGGTTTCAGACATATAAGCCAAGGAAACACTAGCATTCATGACTCTCTGGATTGGAATCAGGCTAATTCTCTGCAGACCGATTCATCATTTCAATAATGTTGTGACTACTGCAAAAACACTCTTCCTTAAAGTTATCTGATAGATAGAACACAGAATTTTACGCCCTACTCTTTGGTGTTATCTAATTAAATCTGCATGTGAAACTTTCATTATTATAAACTAGACAGATTTTACTGTTTCTATTAGTAGTCTATTTGTGCTGCTTGACAATCTTTGAAGATGAGATCTTTACAGCTACAGGAAATCCCATAAGTAATTTATACTTGTTACCACCATTTCTTTCCTTTCTGACCATTTTAGAGCTGGAAAACAGTCACCTGGAGGCATATCATAATCTCTATAAGCAAAAAAATTTACACACTCATCAAATTCCTCTAAAGCAAATTCTATTTCTTCACTTACTCATAGAACAAAACCAGAAACTTCTTTACATTTTTCTTTTTTCTTTTTTTTTGTGGCAGTGAGAGGGTGGTTATGCCTCTCTTAGCGCAATTTATTTTATAATATGTTGTAGCATATATATGTATATGTATGATTATATAATTATAAATATGTATGCATACATATATAGTTATATATATATGTAACTCCCCCCAACAAATTTGGTTGTTTCTTTTCTTCTCTGATTTTGTTCTAAGGAACAGCACGAATTCCTACAGATTCCCTAATTTTGTTTAATGCAGTTCCTGGGGCTTTACTCCTTGTGCCTTGATTCATAACTATGTTATCTTCCAGTTTGGACTGCGAGTTCTTGAAGAAAAGCACTGATTCTTAGCCATCTCTGTGTCCCTCTGTATTTGGTGAATTAGCCTTTTGACTGGGATATTTTTTAAACTTAGCCATAAAGCTTACTACTGAATACAGTCCCGAGTTACAGGATCCTTCATCATCTGGCATCTGCCTTCCCACATCACCACCTTCCATACACCCACCGCCCTGCACTGCTCCAGGCAGACCCACCATTCTGGTTCTCTGCGTCTCTCTGCCTTTAACTTGCTGTGCCTTTTTCCTGGAAAACCCTCCCCATTTTATTTACTTCTACTGGTTTATTAAGAGTGTGCCCCTCAAGAAAGAGTGGGCCCAAGGGTCTCCTTCACTGGGAAGTATTTGTTGATATACCTACTGCCTAAGTTGAAATAAAGATATCTTTCTTATACTAATTATACAATACTTCCATTGTTCATTTTTTAATGACAAGGTCTTCAATATATTTTCCTAACACTAAATGTAGCAGTACTGTCTAACATATAAATGGTGCTAAAAAAGATTTCTTAAATAGAGTAAACTAAATAAAAAGATCAAAATGAATTTGCCCTCATTGCCTCATTGGCTGAATTGCAATCTATTTACATTATTGAATTGAAAACTAGAGATTTAAATCAGAATTAATTTTGCATGTTTTCTAAAATCATCAATACAGAGCAAGTCAAACAAATGAAATATCTTATAAAAAATCAAATTATATTTAAATTTGAGTTTCTGGAAATAAAATAAAATAAATTTGAATTTCTGCTAGCCATAGTGACTAAGCTTATGAATTTAAAACATTATCAAGCAAAAAGTATATTTTTAAAAAGAGAAATTAATTTCTACTTTTCTTAGATTTAAAGCCACAGATTGTGGAGGGGAGTGCTTGTAGTCCTATAAATTTAAAGTTATACATATCTGGGGGTTGGAGCGGTGGCTTAGTGGTTCGGTGGTTACGGTGCTTGCCTGGTATGTGCGAGTACTCAGGTTCAAACCCCAGCACCAGGCACACAAGGAAGTGTTGAAGCAATGATGAAAGTCACAAGAAAAACTAAATAAAATTAATTCTCTCTTTCTTTCCCTCTCTCACTGTCCCTCTCTCTTTAAAAAAATAAATAAGTAAAGTAATACATATTTGGCTTACTCAATATGTTTAAACTTGAACATTTTAATTACCCAGTTGCAGCTCAACTACCTCAACTGATCATCTGGAAATATATAATTGATTTGGGCTCTTGAATTTATACAGGAATGAGGCATTGCAAAATCTTAAACTGAAAACACAAATTGCTTTTGTGGCACTATTGAAAAAGATTGACTAAATACTTTTTTTTTTTAAAGTTTAGTTGGTAAAACTCTTACATCACAAAATGCCTTAGGGTGTCACTTTCGCAAACGTAGAGGATCTCTTTTGGTTTGCTGTGGAACAAGTCTTTAATTTTCTCCATGATCTTTATGGCTAGGGCTGTCTTCCTGGTGCCTGGAAAGCAGTGGACGAACAATTCCCGGGTTTCCTGAAGGCTTTTGGCAAGCACCTTGCTCTGGTCCTCTACAAGCAGGTTGAAAAACTCACAACCCAGCTGGTCACTCAGAATAGACCTAGAGCACAGGGTGATGACCACAAGGGCCTGCAACAGGTTCTGCACCTCAGCCCCACTGCAGAGCTGGTAGGATTGCGGGTAGTGCACAAGGAATTCACCAGGCCTACACTGTCTGCCGGCCAGGTGGATCAGCCTTGGAATGACACACACTTTCCCTGTGTAGCCACCAACTGTTTGCAGCTTCTGCTTTAACCGATGAGCAGTGTTTCGGGCATATTCAAGTCCTCCAATCCAACTGGGGTCGGTTAAGACTGTGTAGAGCACCAGGGGACTGTTAACTGCTATCAGGAGGGCATCACACAGGACGTTCTGCTCTTCGCTTAAGTCAACATCACCAGCCCAGCTTCTAGAAAATATCACAGTCCCCTGAGAACAAGGATATATCTGTGTCTTCAATAATTCCTCCAGTCCTTTATGATCTGAGAACAGCTTCTTACAGAGGGATTCTGGTTTGAATTGTATCACTTCTTCTTGTGTCACTGAAAATTCAAGGAATAGAGGTAAGTTACCAAAACTTACAAAAGCATAGGTTAAGCATTCCCACACCATGGTGGGAAGGGATAACTGTGGCTACTGGTTTCCTTGTAGCAGAGAACATCCCCTCTCCACAGACCAGCACTGCAATCAGAAGGTCTCACTTGCAGCAGCTCTAACTCAGGAGAAAGCTGTTGGGGAGGGATCATCTCAGAACAGCCTCATAGCTCCTTTTCCTCAATCCCACATAGTTCACAACTGCTGGAAAGGTGCCCCTTCCTGTTAAGGACTTTTTTTTTTCTTTTTAAGAGAGAGGGAGACAATGAGGAGAGAGAGAGAGAGAAAGAGAGAATCAATTTTATTTTTCCATCTGGCTTTTGTTTTTCCAATACTTAGTTGTGTACGTGGTGTGCGTTCACACCCAGGTCCTTATGCATTCCAGACAAGCTCTCCAACCTCTTAGCCACCATTCCAGTCCACTGTTAAGGACTTTTAATGAACCTGATGCTTCTGGGAAACTAAAAGCTTTCTTTTAGAACTGTGATTCTTAACCAGAGGCAACTTTGCCCTCTGCCTAGGAGATAATGACAATGTCTAGAGAATTTTTGATTGTTACAACTAAAGGGATGCTAGTGGTATCAGTGGGTAGAGGCCAGGAATGCTGCTAAGCCTCTGACAATGCACAAGTCACCCTCTGTCACCCTTGCAAAGGATTATATGAGGGTTGGAGCAGTGGCTCAGCATTTAGAGCATTTGCCTGGCATATGCAAGAACCTGGGTTTGAACCCCAGCACCACGTACACAACTAAGCGTTGGAGAAACAAAGGCCAGATGAAAAAATGAATAAAACTGATTCTCTCTCACAATACACTCTCACTCTTAAAAAAAGAAAAAAGAAAAAAGGATTATATGACCAAAATGTCAATAGTGCTGAGGTTGAGAAGTTCAAGTGATCCCATATGTATATACATACATGTGTGTGGATACATATATAATTTCAGACCATTATGTCCGCTTAATCTTACATTTGATCTTCTCTAAGAAGAAAAACTTGGACCAATTTCTACCGATTCCTCCCAACATTTTTTCCCCCAGTGCTGGGGATTGAACCCAAGGCCTTACACATGCTAGTCAAGCACTCTACCACTTAGCTCACCCCCAGCCCTAACTTAATTTTACAAAACAAAGAGCTGAAATCAAGAGCAAATACCTGGAAACAAACGTTGTTGCAGATCCCCCTTAAATTCCATTACTTTTGTGAGATATGCTGGGCTTCTTAGTGCAGAAGAAGCTGATGACATCAGGTGAGCACTGTAGTCTGTGGCCAACCAGGGAGGAGCTAAATAATTACATGGAAGTTTGTTTTATACAAAAATAAACATCAACAACAAAAGAACTCTTTTGTGCTCTTCCCATAGGAGACATGTGATGTGTATGGTGCCTGAGCTTCTGTCACTCTTACTAGGCCTCAATCCAGCTGCCTGTCAGAACCGGAAGTCTGGGAATAGCTTCAGGGTTCATGCATAATCTAACTCACTCTGACTCATTTTAGGCAAGTCATTTCTCCTCTCTCTCAGGCTAGAGTGAGGTGGTAGTCCCCAAGTGTCCTTCCAACTCTGATATTCTGATTCCTGGTCATCCCTACAAAGAAACAGCATGGAGGGTGAGGGGAGCAAAGGTGACGTGTAAGTTGATTTTATTGTTACAGTGATTACGTGAGTCTATTTTGGTTTGTGTGTGGTGGCAGGGCGGGAAGAGAAAGGTGAAGCAAATAAATCTCCATTTAGGACAAGAAAAAGATGATCCAATAAAATTCTCTAATCAATAGAACCTTGATCTGAGGATCTAAGTGTCCTTTATCTAATTTGAAACACATCATCCATGAAGCCAAGGTGATAAGCTTAGTTCAGTCTGTAAGTCCTTTAGGGAGTGATTAGGAGTCACCAAGTTCTGTTTCAGAACAAAACTGTGAGGGTAGTAATGACACTAGGGATTCTCCTCCCCCACTGCCACCCCCTGCGCTAGGAAATCCTTCTCATCATTTCCCCCCACTTGGTGGTGCCACAAGCCCTGGTTTAAGGTATTAGCTCCCAGGGTTCCTTTCAAGGGAAGTCATTCAAGACTTAGTGCAGAGTCATTCTTAAAGAGTGTTTCTCTGAAGATTATCTTTTTTTTTTTTTAAGAGAGAGGGACAGTGAGAGAGACAGAGAAGGAGAGAAACAACTTTATGTAGTTTTTCACGTGGCCTTAGTTGCTCTAACCCTTAGTTGTGTACGTGGTGCTGGGGTTTGAACCCAGGTCCTCGTGCTTGCCGGCAAGCGCTGAACCATTGAGCTACTGCTCCAGCCCCTGAAGATCATCTTTAGAGTGAGACTACTTCCATTTAGAGTAGGAAAATCAGCCCGCAAAACTTTTTCAACAAACCTTTATAGTACATAAAAGGAAACTTTTACTAATTCGTGATTAATGATGTTCTATAACTTTCCCCAAACAGACTGAAAGCCAAGTATTTCTTAATCTCAAAGAGTTCAGAAATCTGAGTCTTTGGAACTAAAAATGTTAGAAAAAGGAACTGTCATGACAGAATCTTTGTAAGCAGAAAAAACAACTTTCTATTTTAAACTAAAGTATAGGACCAAATACTCACAAAAGGCAGAGAAGGAAGCTCCTCCCTCCCTCCCTGGACAGAACTTCCCTCCCTCTTTACCTGACTGAATATCCAGCATCATGACCACCCATTGCTCAGCCGTCAGCCGTGTGACAGAATTGTGCCTCATGATCCAGGAATCTGGGGCCTCTGCGAACACTACACAACAGAAGGGCTCTACTTCAACCACACAGACATAACCATATAGGGCATCTTTCTGGTACACATTCAAGATTTTAGTAGTAAAATTCACCTTGGGCTTCTCAACGCAGAAGTGGAATGTAGGCAATTTTTCTATGCAGTTTTCTATTTCTTTTTTTAGTAACTCCGGGTTCACTTTTTCTCTCCTACATCCATATACTTCTTTGCTCTTATCATCAACCCCGATAATTAGGTATCCCCCTTGAGTGTTGGCAAATGCAGAGACATAATGGGGCAGCATCTCTTTAACCCGAGGTACAACCTTTTTGGTAGTGAACCTTTTAAACTCGACGTGCGTTGACTCTGTGAAGTTGAGCTTCTCCTTATATGTGAGTTTATCCTTTTTAAAAAATTCCAAGGCAGACATCTTCATGTCTTCCTCTTCCTGAATGTATCTGTTGAGAACTTTCTGAGAAAGCATCTTTGGTCTAGCTCTTTGAGCTCTAGATGCTTTCTCTCTGAGAAGCTCCAGGGCACTTCTGGCACTCAAGTTGATGGCAGAGGTCACATCTCTCTGATATAAATTGGAGCGCAAGCTGCAAATTCTCAGTGGGAGACTGCAAATATCTGGGCTCCATGATTTCACAAAAATCAGGAGATTGTGCCCATACTGCATGTAGTCAAGGTATTTCTGTGAACCTGAAGGAAGGAGCTTTTGAAACGAAGTTTCCAAGTCCTGTCCTAGCCCATGACATTGGTAACTGTAGGTTTTATCATC
Source organism: Aplodontia rufa (assembly GCA_004027875.1). NCBI lineage: Eukaryota > Metazoa > Chordata > Mammalia > Rodentia > Aplodontiidae > Aplodontia > Aplodontia rufa. The sequence goes on along the minus strand of PVKS010013002.1, from coordinate 37,227 downwards.
AATCTCTGCTTTGATTACACCCCCTCCAGAATTTAGCAGTGCACAGATAGCTTGGATGATATTCGAATTCTCAATTCTTTTCAAAGAGCTGTTGGTCATCTTTTTCCTGTTCTCTTCTCCAAAAGTCACTTTGCCCACTTTAACAACGTGCTCAGCATAGAGCTTTTCTATATCAATCTTGAGACTTTCCATCTGAGAATCCCCTCTTCACTCCAAACAATAAAAGAAAGGGGCTCCTGTGAATAACCAGAACAGAAATGTGGTTTTCTATATTAATGAGAATTTCAGAGATGACAATATTTTTTCAGAGATAAATTATCGGAGATACATTTTAACATTAAAAATAATCTTGTGGGGCTGGAGCTGTGGCTCAGCGGTTTCGGCGCTTGCCTGGCAAGCACGAGGACCCGGGTTCAAACCCCAGCACCACGTACACCACAACTGAGTGTTGGAGCAACTAAGGCCATGTGAAAAACTAAATAAAGTTGTTTCTCTCTTTCTCTGTCTCTCTCACTGTCCTTCTCTCTTTAAAAAAAAAAATAATAATCTTGTATAGGGGCTGGAGTGGTAGCTCAGTGGTTATGGAGCTTGTCTGGCATGCGTGAGTACATGGGTTCAAACTCCAGCACCACGTACACAACCAAGTGTCAGAGCAACAAAAGTCATGCAAAAAACTCAATAAAAATTGAATCTGTCTCTCTCTCACTGTCCCTCTCTCTTTAAAAAAAATCTTGTATATTACTGTTTTCTATCAATCTTTGCCAAATATCCTTAGTCTTTCTTGCAAGAATAGGCATATATAATAATGAATGTTTAATATTCTATTGCTGAAAAAAATAAAAATAAAATAAAATAAATATATATTATATTGCTGAAATTTCCTACTTAAAATCAGGAAGCACCAATACTGAACCCAGATATAAAGGGCATAGGTTGGCACAGAAGCCAAAATATGTTATTAGAAAATATGCAGAAATAGAAGTTGAAATCAGAGGATGCTTCTAATTATAATTTGAAGGGGAAAGAAAGGAAGGCAATAGAGAACTAAGGGACTGTTATTTTGGTAAACATATGGGCTGTAGAAGATCTTAGTATAGCCAGACATGGCGGTACACATCTGTAATCCCAGTGGCTCGGGTGGCTGAGGCAGGAGGATCACAAGTTCAAAGTCAGCCTTAGCAACTTGGTGAAGCCATGAGCAACTTACTGAGTCCCCGTTTTGATGTAAAAAATAAAAAGGGTTGGGGATGTGTCTTAGTAGTTAAGCATCTCTAGGTTCAATCCCTGGTACCAAAAAGGAAAAAAAAATCTTGGTATTAAAAACAAACATAACATTTGGTATTTTTATGGAATATTTTATACATTTTTAAAACCTTATTTTACTCCTGAAAGAATGTCAATCAAGACCAAATGCAAAAATCCTTTAAGCTTTTTACACATTCTTTTAAATTATAAAAGTGCATTTGTTCATAGACAATGTGATGTAGAAGCAGGAATTTTTCCTTTCTTTCTAATAGCTCTGCCCTGAGCTATGGGAACCTCCAGCTTTGTGGCCTGGTCATTAAACTGTTGTCATCCCTCCTTTTATTTCATAGACTGGAGAATAGTCACCTAAATTGAAAACAGAGTTCTGAAGCAAATATTTTAGAAGGGACCCCTTACCTTTGAATAACTGCACAACAAAATATTTACTGACTCAAGCCATGAGTCTTCCCCCAGGAGAAAAGCATCTATCTCTTTTGAGTAATGTCTGTAAGGCAGAGATGTTTGTATTTACAGGGAAAAGTCAGGCAACTAGCAGAACATTAGTTTCCTTTTGCTTAGCTTCTCGCCTCCTTCGTGCAAACCAAAATCAACCTAAGAAAATGCTTTTTAGTCTGTGAACCTCTACCACAAGTAAATGTGATATTTTGCGTATCCTTAGGAAATATCTCCTAACATGCTATTTATACCATTGAATCACAGAAGTGTTGGGAGGAGCTTTAAAGAGCTTCCAGTCCAACCATCCATCTGATTCTTACTCCCAAGAAATTGCCAACCAACACCTGCTTGAATACCTCCAGGGACTAGAAATGCATTATGTTCCAAAGTATCCATTCTATATTCTGACAGCTCTGTTAGAAATAGCTTCCTTATTTTCAGTTCCCATTCGTCTCCCCCTAACTTTCACTAAAGGGACCCATAGCACAAATCAGTAGATTTTGAGCTAGCAGATCCTGTAGTCTCACAATTTCCAAGTCTCACTGATGTTACTTGGATGCTGATAACAGCCACAAAATGTCAGTTTTCTGAGATTCTAGAGCCACCTGAATATCTTCTGCACACTTCCCAGAATTTCTCACTCATTTTCCTTCACGATTTGCTCCTTGGTTACTATTACCCTAAGCCCTCATGCTCTCAGATATAAACTACACCTAAAATAAGATAAAAGAGATATTAAAAACTGCTTTGTTTTTTACCTGAAACTCCTCTGTTTGCTGCAGATGCTTCAGTTCCACATCTGGCTTCAGTCTGAGTGTTTGGTTTCTGTCACGGGCCCTGTGGCCCTGTGATATCGGCCTGGGAGGAGCAGGAACCCTGCCAGACTCCCTCAGTCTTCATAACATTGACCCACTGAGGAAGGCCGATAAGGACTCAAGAAGAGCCCATGTCAGGACAGATTAGCAGGCCAGGGACTGACCTCTGGGACTGAATCCAGTCCTTGTAATGGGGAAATTCAGGAGTTTTCAAGTGAGCAGCCCAAGTTAAATTTGTAACCTCTAAGCGAAGGAGCATCCATTCCATCAGCTCCACACAATTTACAAGCATCTTCTCCCAAGGTTAATTCTGTTTCCAAGCTCCACATTCATTTGAAATTAGGCTGCACTGTACATATTCACTGTGAGCAATGTTAACTTATTTTATTACTTTCCAAATTTCTTGTTCTCTTCTACTTTCTTTTTTCCCTCCTAATTTTCCTCTTTGATAGACAGGACCCACCCTAGTAAAATGCACATAGATGAGGATCTGACTATTCCTGGAGGATTTTAGGCCGTTTTTTAACTTCATTTCTCTTTTTTCCCCCTTTCTTTTCTTCAACTTTACTGTATTTTTAAAGTGGCTTACAATAAGCATTAATTGTTTTTATAATTAAAAGAAAAACAGATGAGAATCAGGAATCTCATTTGGGGATGTTGCCTAAACTGGTTCAATCCTATAGCAGGCTAAATAATGGCCTCCCGTTACCATTGCTGTAGATGATGTTGTTATGAACCTATAAATGTTACCTTATAAAGAAACATGGTCTTGGGGCTGGAGCAGTTATGGTGCTTGCCTGGCATGTGTAAGGACGTGGGTTCAATCCCCAGCACCACGTACAAAACAAAGTGTCAGAGCAACGAAAGCCGCATGAAAAACTAAATAGAATTGATTCTCTCTCTCGCTCTTTCTCTCTTACTCTCACTGTCCCTATTTCTCTTTTAAAAAAAGAAGGGGGGCTGGAGCAGTGGCTTGGTGGTTATGGCACTTGCCTCGCATGCGCAAGTACTCAAGTTCAAACCCTAGCACCACGTACACAACAAAGTGTCAGAGGAATGAAAGTCACACGAAAAACTAAATAAAAACTCATTCTCTTTCTCTCTATATCTTGCTCTCTCACTGTCCCTCTCTTTTAAAAAAAGTGGAAAAAAAGAAGAAGAGGAAATATGGTCTCTGCATACGTGATTAAGTATCTTGAGATGGGGAAATGGAGATTATCCTGTATTATCTGGTGGATCCTAAATTCAGTCACAAGTGTCAGAGAGAGAGAGAGAGAGAGAGAGATTTGATATACACAAGACAGGGAGAAGCAATGTAATCATAGAGACAAAGATTGGAGTGATGTAGCCACACACAAAGGAATGCTAGCCGTCATCTGAAGCAGGATGAACATAGGGATGGATTCTCCTGTATAGCTTTTGGAGAGGGCATGGCCCCATGACACTTTGATCTCAGCCTCATGAAATTGATCTTGAAAAAATTATAAAAAAATGCTTCTGTTGTTTTTTAAAAGCCACTAATTTTGTGGTAATTTGTTATGGCAGCCACAGGAAACTAACACACTTCTCCCTCTGTTTATCACACTCGCCAAACAATTCTGCTTTTCTGCTCCAATTTGTTTACCATGAAGTGACATTCTGTTTGTTTTTTTTTTAAGAGAGAGGGACAGTAAGAAAAAGAGAGAGAGAGAGAACCAATTTTATTTAGTTTTCCATGTGGCTTTCATTGTTCTGACACTCTGTTGTGTATGTGGTGCTAGAGTTTGAACCTTCAGCTTCATGCATGCCAGGCAAGCACCATAACTGCCAAGCCACTGCTCCAGTCCCATGAAGTGACACTCTTGTTTTGTTTTTTTTTTAAAGAGGACAATGAGAGATAGAAAAACGATTTTTATGAAGTTTTTCACATGGCTTTCATTGCTCTGACACTTAGCCATGTACATGTGTGCTGGGGTTTGAACCCGTGTACTTGTGCATGCCAGGCAAGCGCCTTAACCACCAAGCCACTGCTCCAGCCCCAAAGTGGCACTCTTAAATAGGTCTCTTAAATAGGTCTGTACACTTGCTTATTCTATTTTATCTCATCTTTTTGTTAACTTGAGGTTAGTACCCATACAGAGTTCTACTTTGCTGGCACACTCTGCACATGCTCGATTGAATGGATAGGAGGCACAATGGATACCATGACATATGAGCAGCACAGAAACACAATAAGCTCCGTAGCCTGCTCTCAACTTTAATTCTTTTTTTTTTTTTTTTTTTTTTTTTTTTTTTTTTTTTTTTTTTTTTTTTAGTACCAGGGATTGAACTCAGGGGTACTTAACCACAGATTCACATCCTCAGCCCTTCATTTATTTATTTATTTATTTATTTATTTATTTAATTTTGAGCCAGGATCTCACTAAAAAGCTGAGGGCCTCGCTTTGTTGCTGAGATGGTTTTGAACTTGTGATCCTCCTGAGCTGCAGGATTACAGGTGTGCACACCATGCCTAACAATTTTAACCCCTTTTCACTCGTGTCACTTCTGAATTCAGTCTCACTTTTGGTCCTCTTACCTACCTCAATTCTCAGCCTCACTTCTGCACTGAAACCCCTCTGCAATTATTTACTTTTAGATGGGTAAAACAATTACCACTTACTAGAAATGTGCTTCCTAGATGCAAGGGACCTTGCTGGGAGCTGTACACACTGTGTGGAAACTGAGATTACATGGAAGAACTGGGCTTCAAAGCCAGATCTAATTCAAATGATCCTACTCCTTTTGCAGCCTTTCAGGTTTGGGATTCTGGGTTGGTTAACAGTCTCCAAAATCAGAAGTTTCCCTAAGTAACTGCAGATGTAACTCAGTGGTAGAGCACTTGCCTCGCATTCTTGAGGCCCTGGTTTCAATCCCGAGCACCAATCCCCCGCCAAAAGAAAGAAATGACACTAAGTGTCTTCCCAGTCAACAGGAGGAACACCATTTGGTCAGAAGAACTATGAACTGGATCACTGCTTCTCCTTACTCTCCTGCAGTGCAGTATGGGGGATCAAATCAGCCAAAAGGGAAGGGCATAATGTGGAAAATGAGCAAAGGGTGTTTCTTTTCCTTCTTCAAAGCTCCTTAGTTAAGGCTCCTGGATATGAATAGTCGGGCTGTCACACCAGGGAGCATCTCACATCTTGGCTTTGATATCTCTGAAGCAAATGTTCCTTATATAAAACAACTTAAAATAAGTAGCTTGGATACTGCTTTTTCCTTGGTCTTTGGAAAGTTATCTGGGCATACCATATCATCAAATTGACTAAAAACCAGAACCCGCAACTTATTTAAGATTTGTTCACTCACTAAACATTACAGTTTATCATCAATGATTGTTATGGGACAACCTCTGTGTTCATCAAACAGAAACTGTCAAATACCTGCTGAAGAGGCAGGTTGGTCTCCTGACTGCCAGGTGCCTCCATCTCACCCTCAGTTCTTTCAGATTGACGACCAGAACACTGTAGAGAACAGTGACCCAGAGCAACACTCCTGGCTCCACAGTGCCACCACCTGACTCAAGGTTAGAAGTCTTTCACTTATTCTTTCATTCAATAAGCTGTTTTAAGGTTCTAGGGTGTTCAAAGACTACTTCTGCCACATTCTAGCTATTAGACCTGGTTAAACTAATCTAAGCTTCAGGACCTTTCCGGGTAAATTGGAGGTAATCATAGTGCCTCTCCACAGAGTACCCGTGAGAATGAAGTGACACAATACACGTAAAGAGCCAGGCATGGTGCCAGGCATATAATGTCAATTTTTCTTTCAAGAATCAATGAGTGAGGGGCTGGACCGGTGGCTCAGCGGTTTCAGCGCTTGCCTGGCAAGCATGAGGACCCAGGTTCAAACCCCAGCACCACGTACACAACTAAGTTTTGGAGCAACGGAGGCCATGTGAAAAACTAAATAAAGTTGTTTCTCTCTTTCTCTGTCTCTCACTATCCCTCTCTCTTAAAAAAAAAAAGGAATCAATGAGTGAGTGATTACTATATTCCAAAAATGGTGCTGTGCTCTGGGACTACACACCAAAATAAAAACTGCCATTTCGTGACTGGCTCATTTGGATCAAATATGCAACTTTCATTCTCTCATATAATCCTCATAACTTACAACACATGCATTATTTTCACTATCTTATAAATGAAAAAATAGTTCAGCAAGATCAATAAAGCTCAAGGTTACTCATTTACTAAGTAGCAGAACTGGGATTTGAACACGGATCTATCTGAATCCAACGCCTATCTGCTATCATTCTGCCCCATAGCCTTCTTGATAGCTGAAAGAATGTGTGTTCTATTCACAATATAAAGGGGAAATACATGTATTAAACAACTCAAACAGTACAATATATGCCAGTAACATCAGCGGAGGATTTTATTCCTAAACACTGTGCTCATTGTCTTATAACGCCTCTGCGAGGTAGGTGATACTGTTATCCTCTTATTCTTTTTACAGATAAGGAAACTGAAGAACCAATTTTAAGTTGCTTGCCAGTATAATCCATGCGCATGACCAATTGCACTCTAGAGCCACTCTAGAGAGCTAGCAATGTAAGTTGGGTATCCTGAAAAGTGATAATAACTGTACTTGAAAGAATCAGAAAAGATTTCCCAAATGAGTGTGAACTGAAACCTATAAGAAAGGATGCACTAGGTTGAAAAATGGATATAGAGAAAGACAAGAGAGGTCCTGAATGGCTCTGATACAGAATCCATTTCATTTTCCTACATCATTTTTCTCTCTACCTTTTGTTTTTTTGTTTGTTTTATTTTAATTTTCAGTGCTAGAGCTAGAACACAGGGCCTTATATATGCTAGGCACATGCTCTACCAATGAACTACATTCCAGTCCCTTTTTTTTGTGTGTGTGTTGGTTCTTTCTTTTTATTGTAGTTATTGTTGGTACCAGGAATTGAACCCAGAAGCACTCAACCACTGAGCCACATGCCCAGCCCTTTTTACTTTTTATTTTGAGACAGGGTCTTGCTAAGTTGCTTACAGCCTCTGTAAATTGCTGAGGCTGGCTTTGAACTTGCGCTCCTCCTGCCTCAGCCTCCCGAGCCATTGGAATTACAAGTGTGCAACACCAAGACTAGGCTTTGTTTAGTTTTGGAGACAGGGTCCTACTATGTTGCCCAGGCTGGCCTCAAACTCTGGATTCTCCTGCCTCAGTGTCCTCAGCAGCTGGGATCACAGGCATGCACCATTGCTCCCTGCTCCCCTTTATTTCTTAATATCCTCCTGATCATTTCTGTCTGACACTCATCACAGTCTCCATTTGCGTTTCTTTGCCACCTCTCCATTTCAACTGCTAGTCTCATTGAGGCTCTTCTGAGGTTTCATCTTGGAATGCCTTCCCCTGCTTTCACTCTTGGCTCCCTCTATTCTAAACACAGTTGCAGATTGAGTTTCCCTAAGTACAACACTGATCACCTAACTCCTTGGCCCCTGAAATCTTCAATTCTCACACTTTCTCCAGAATAGTCTGAACTACACAACCAACCAGCTAACATCCTTAGCAAAGCCTTGACCTGGCTTTCCAATCTCCTACCACTTTTCTTTGACATTAACACTGGTCCTTATTAAACGTGTACATTACAGGACTCAAACCCAGAATATGATTGGGCAACTCTGGCTCTGTGCCACGCATTTTGGGGGGTTTTGCTATTTGATTTTTACGTTGGAGGATATCTGTATTGTCAACAGGTATTTCTCACTTGTAGAATTTCGAGAAGCACCTCACTCGCTGTATCAACTTTACTTAAACTTGGTAAACTTGCTTTCTCAGCTAACTGGGGAGAAATTATTCTTTCTCCCAGAATCGAATTCTCAGATCTCGCCCAACCTTCAAGACTCAGAAGAAATGCCACATCTCCCAGGCAGTGTTTCCTGATTGTCTTCCCATGGCTTTAGAACTTAGCTGCACTTTTCTTGTGGCACGATTTTTTTTAAAGGAAGCGTCTAAAAGCCCGGCCACCCAACGAGTTCTTCCTGGACAGGAGGAACACCCTCATCTGTGGGTCTGTCGCAGCCCCCTAGCCTCAGCCGGGAACCTGAGACACACAATACTGGGGTGAGGCATCACTATCTAAATCAACAGTTCTTCCGGCAAGCCAAGGGCACAGACGTACTACGACCTCGCCTGAGCCCTTTCCCCGTGGTGAAACGACAAAGTACAGGCAAAATCATTCTGCCCAACAGTCGCTCGGAGGACCGAGGGCAGAGAACTGTACAGTGGGGAAAAACTGCTCGTAGGGTAGAGGCTACCCAGAGGGGCGACGGAAAAGGTGCTTCCGCCAACCCCCAAGCTCCACCTCTGACGTTTGCCTCGGCTTCCGATTGGCTGCTCTTCATTCAGCCCCGCCTTACTATCGCTCACGTGACCTGTAGCTGCCGCGTGATTGGTTGTGCGACGAGGGCCCGCTCTGGGCTGTGGAATGCGGGCGCTTCTGGGAGGCAGAGGAACACGGACGCGCGGGCAGGGGACTGAGGGTTCGGGGCTTGGCTGCCATTCTCCCCCGCTGGCAGGGACGAGCCTCCTCCGGATCTAGTCCGAAGGGAGTTTTAGATGTTCGGAAGGCGGGTGGCGGGTTACTGCCTGGGCTTTTGGTTTGAACCCTGGCTTCGGCCTTGCTCCTGTTTCCCGGCCTGGAGGCTTCCGTTGTTCTTGAAATTGGCGGGGTTTGGACCTTAACTCTTTTATTTGAGAATCTACTGCGTGTAAGCATTGGTTGTTCTGCAGAGGAATCTTTGCAGAGCGCCGCGAGCTAGAGGGTAGGGGAGTGAGGGCTTGGAGATGCTTGAGGTAGAGTCCTTACCCACGTGACATGTTGGAGGTAAGTCCGCTGTATAAATTATGCTTATGCTTTTATAATCCAGAAGCTTGGGGTTTAATACGGAGGGTCGCCCATGGACTGAATTACGCGCTCTTTTACTGAACTACTTTTAAGTACTATTTAGGGAGAACAGTCCTGGTTGCTTAGGAACTCATGATGGGACTGGTGGGAGAGATGGTGGAAAATGTGAGCCCGTAAATAGTTGGCAGGTGATGCTTGATGTATTGGAAGCAAGTGCTGTGCGAGTCAGGAAGGGATGACTGCGGAAAATAGAAAAGGTGACATTTGAATAGTTCTAAAAATAAAATTAGGGGTTCTCCGCATTGAAAGGAGTAGGGAAAGGCACTCCAGTGGAAAATTGGGAAAGTGTTTCTGTGTATGTCCGTAGCAAAGCTTCAAGTCCATGTTAGTATGTCTATCTGGATCTTAGAACACAGTGAGAGATTCCCCAAAATAGGTACCACATGCTTCCATAATTCAGAGGAAGGACAGATACTAACTTTTGGATTGATGGCTTTATGCAAAAAAGGTGGCATATTGGAGAGTCACAAATTGCAAAGGTAAAATTGAAGTACAGGAAGGATATCTACAAAGGGAAAGAAGGACTTTCTGGATGAAAGGCACAAGGTCAGATAGCAGATTTAATGATTTAAGAATAATCTGGCTTGGGTAGACTCTTAAGTACATCTTAGCGTTATGGTATTAAAAATAAATCTGTGGGGCCAGAGCGGTGGCTCAGCAGCAGTTGGAGCCCTTGCCTGTCATGTGTGAGGACCCAGTTTCAAACCCCAGCACCACATACACAACTATTGAAAAATAAAGGCCAGATTAAAAAATAAATAAAATCGATTCTCTCGTTCTGTCCTTCTCTCTCAAAAAAAAAAAAAAAAGATAAATCTGGGTCAGGGTTTTTTTTTTTTTTGTTTTTTTTTAATGATCCTGGAGAGCTGAGGATTGAACCCAGGGCATCACACACATGGGTCAGTTTAGAAGCATCTTGAATGTTAAGTATAGTAGGTTGTATTTTATTTCCTGGACTATGGGACCAATTGAATGCATGTAAGAAATGACATAATCAAACCTCCATATTTTGAGGTTGGTGAAGGATGTATGTTGAATGGGAAAAAAACTGGAAGCAGTCTGGGCTAGTAGAAGCAACATGGGCCTTAAAGTCAGGCAGTCCTTCGTTTAGAGCTTGACATTCCTTACAAATTTAGGCAGAATCCATGAAATTTAGGCAGATTTATTTAAATTAAACTCTCTTAGCCTTTGTTTCCTCCTTTCTAACATGTATTTGCTTCACTTGTAAGGGATGAAGAGGTAAAGGGAGCTTATGGAGCTTAGTTGCTAAATGACAGACCAACAGCTGTCAGTTTTTAGCTATGGAGTATCAGTCTACTGACATTTTATAGACAGAAAAAGAAAGTATATAATCTCTCCAAAACTGTAATTTAGATACTGACAATTTGATGTCAGATGTGTGGAGAAAGTGACTTTGATCCTGGTACTTTTCCACGTCAGCAATAGTATATAATCAGAAGGTGTCATTTAGAATAAATGAAGTGCGGTCAGTGTTCTCATTCAGAAATTGATTATCCAGGTTGTAGATTACTCAGGCTCTGCCTTGCTTTATTTTGCCAGTGGACTCCCACATTAGTAAATGGTAGGAATCTGAATGCTAGTAGTGGAAAAATAAATTTGGCATTCAGACCAAAACTCTCTGTTGTTAATTTGCTAGACTTTTAGCAAACCATAGCACTCTTCTGCTGAGCCACCATTCTAGTCCTAAGTTTGTATTATTGTATAGCAGAGTTTCTGAAAAGCATGGTAGAAGATAAAATATCGAAAATCCATAATTGAAACATATCTAAAAAGTTCTTATTTTTTCATAGATAAATTTAAGTTTTCTTGGATGTGAAAACAGGGCATCGGGCTGCTTTTAGGTAATACAAGGAAGAGAAATGCAATGATGAGTGAAGTATAGTCTGACCTGGTATTGCCATTGCTTCAGGGTTGGCTTTGACCAGGGTATGATCCCTTAATCTTCTCTCTGAGCTGATTCTAGTTGTGGTTTGAGAACACACATGTGTTCTAGCCTGTTTGGATACTGGTTTTATTATATATGAGATTGTTTCTTTGATAACCTTTTTGAATTACTGATACTTTCATATTTTTCTTCTTAGGTTGAGATGGAAAATCTAGCTTTGAAATCTTCATGGAGGACTGAATCCTTTCAATCCTGAATCTGAATCAGTTCCCTTATAGACTGTATGAAAAATGTTTTAATTAACTATGGTATCTGCTTCAATAAAACCCTTGAGGTTTTCCAAAATTTTTAAAAAATATCCATTGTACTCATTTTTGATATATAATAACTGTAATATTTAAAAATCCATAGAATGACTATTTCTTTTCAAAATTTTGCAGTATTATCTTTATGCTATCAGAGAATGCTATCAGAGCTACTAAAGTTTGGTAAAGGATTGGAAGAACATCTGTCTCAGCAAAGGTACTTATAAATTATTTTCATCCATCCTCTTCTATTAATGACTTTTTGTAAAACCTGTTTTCATCAAATTAATCTATAATTTTCTTGTATAGGGTTAAATGTTTCTATGATATTTCTGAGACAAGGTATTTCACCAAGGTTGGTTCTTACTGTAGAACAGAGGATTTTTTTGTTCTAATTATTGGATTAGCAAAAAAAAAAAAAAAAAAAAAAGTACAAAATGTACCAGAATACCTCAAAATGCCAAAGGTAGTCTGAATGAAAATTTATTGTTTTATAAACATGTTGAGTAATCTTTTAAGTTTCCACACAATCATGAGAGCATGGAACAGTTCTTTGCCAGAAACATTTATTCTTAAAATTAATTTGAATATTTCATAGAAACTTTAGTAATAACCAGAATAATTCATGCCAGTTGAACACAGTATTGACAGCAAGAGAAAGAGCTTATTGAAAGGTTTTCATTATTCACAGGTAACTATTTTACATCATCTCTTCATGGCTTTTTAGCTTTGCTCTTTCACATTGAAATTTTCAGACTTCTCTCTCTTTTTTTTAAGTGAATATCTTTCCCAAGAAAGATATTTATGACTCATAAAGGAATCTTCAAATCTGATACACTATAGCAGATTAACAAATGGGTCACAGTGTATAGGAGTTATTTTGCTAATGTTTCTATAAAGAACACACTGTGAACTGATAAAAACTCCACCTCACAGGCAAATAAATGCCTTCTTTTCCAAAGAGAAGGCCTGCTTCTCCTTCAATACCCACTTTATGAGGCCTAAGCTGGGGTTTTCATGAGAACTTCTATACCTCTTATTCTTTAATAATAAGAAAAGCTTCTATAGTAATTTTTATCCATCCCCGTGTTGGTCCTCATATCTCCTATCATCTTGATTTTCCTGATTTAACCAGCTTGGTAACTGTAAGTAGGAGTCTAGAAAGCAGGCTAAACGCTTAGTATCAAGTAGATATATTCTTTTAAAGAAATCCATATGGTTGTTTAAAGTTAATGTAGTTATGAATTGGGGCAAAGAATTATCAATGTTGTGTACCATGCTAAAAAACAACCCTGTGGCTTTATAGTGCGATACTGTTGTGAGGTAACTAAAATGCTAATCCCTTTCAGTTCTCAGGGGAGTACAGTTTAATTAGATGTTGTACTTCTGTTGGATACCCCGTGATGGGACAAGCTTGGTGACTCTTCACATAATTAAACACACATCGATAACAAAACACATAACCAGAGGTGGCGAGAACAGTATCATTAACCCGGGTTTTACGGCATAGCGGGCACACAGTTTTCATTTTGGGTAACAGGGGAGAATCAGGGTTGTAGTCTAGGTGTACAGGTGGTGGTGGAGTGGGCAGGGCAGTCAGTGATTTGATGGTTTCTTGATTTTCAGATGAGTACCACCAATCAAGGAACTGCAGGAAGAATACACTGACAGAAAGGCCAGTAGAGAGGGATAAGGCAATGCCCCCCACAGCTTTCTTCAGAGCTGACTTTATCTTCTCACTAACACTGCTGGAAGAGAACAAGAAAGCAAAGAGAAAAACTGTTGATTTGGTCATAATCACAGAATAACCAAAATATAAATGCTGTTCCACACTTTTCATCAGAATCACTGGTTTGGGGATTGACTAGTTACTAGTGAATTGGCCCTTGTCTCATTAAGGATCTAGTAAGTGATTCCCTGTCCGACTCACAGTATGAGTTGAACTTTGTTTTTCTTTTTTATTTTTTGTTTTGTTTGTTTGTTTTTTGGTACTAGAGATTGAACCCCAGGGGTGCTCAACCACTGAGCCGCATCCCCAACCCATTTATTTTTTTATTTTGAGACAGGGTTTTGCAAAGTTGCTTAGAACCTAAGTTGCTGAGGCTGGCTTTGAACTTGCTCCTGACTGAGCTCCTGGGATTATAGGTGCGCACCACTATACTCAGCTGAGCTTCATTTTTTAAATAAATCTTTTTTCTTTTTTTGTAGATGAACAGAATAACTTTACTTATTTTTATGTGGTGCTGAGGATTGAATCCAGAGCCTCATATGTGCTAGGCAAGCATACTGCCAACTGAGCTATAATTCAAGCCCTGAATTTCATTTTTAACAAAAGATTGGGGTTTTATTTTGTATTTTGAGAAAGAAATTAGTAGAGAATTTGATTATGTAGACGTTTTGTGGAAGCTAGTGCATCCAGAAAAAAAAATTCACTTAGAAAAATAACTTAGCAATATTTAGAAATATATGTTTGAACGTTAGAAGAACACAAGTACTAGCTAGAAGTGGTCAGTCTTTAGAATTGTACTGATGTGTCTTGAATCTCAACTATGCCATCTAGTTGTGTGGCCCTGGCCAAGGTACTTAGGGTTTGGTTTCCTCAGCTGTTCAATGGAGCAACTGCATTTAATTTACTTCATTGGGTTGTGATGAGGCTTGAGAGTATACACAAAGACAACACCTAGCCTGGGGTCTGGCACATAACAATTGTGCATTAAAATGTATCTACTATGATCAGGAAGGTTATTAAGATGGCATTCCTTGTTCTAACTTTTCTATGATTTTATGAAACAAAAGTAGACTAAGGGAGGCAAATTTCATAAAGGTGGGACAAAAGTTTAGAATTTATGTTTCGGAAAAGTTAAGGCTTTACCTCCTCGCTGGTTGCTGCATCACGCTGGCTTCAGCTGGTCTGTGCTCCAGAGCCTGTATATCCTGAATTGTCAGTCTACCTAGACGAACTCCAGCTAGCCTCAGAAGGGGAGAGTGGTGTTGAGATTTTCCTAGGATGTATCGAAGTTGTTGTACAAGAAACCAGCCTTCCCAGGCCATGTTAACAAACGGGTAGGCTGCCAGAAAGGCTCTGTAAAATCGTTTCCAGTGGGAAGAAGGGGGATGAATGGAATATTCATCCTCCTCTCTCAGGCTAGAAACCAGCTTCTCCAGCTTCACTTTCAGATAGGGAAGAAGAACCAGGAACACGACTGATTTCCAAAGATGCTTCTTGGGGAGACCAGCACTGGCCAATCTCTGAAACCTGGGAGAATCTCCCATTACAATTCGTTTTAAGCCATAAAAGTTCTCAGAAAATGAGGCACTGGTTTTAGACAAGTAATGCTGCTGGAGAAGAAAATCTAGCAGAGTAAAGATTTCATCAAACCACCTCCAAAAGAAGCCACATTGGGCAGGATTTGATTCTGCAAGAACCTAAAGCAAAAGAAATAAAATGAAATTAATTTTATTCTATTAACAGCTACTATACCTTATGTTTATATTTCCTCTTTCCTTCTACATTCTACACACTTTTGGCTTAATCAACTCACTTGTTTTGGGGTCTACCACAACATCCCTCAAGTGCTAGGTTTTGAATACAGGGCTTGTCACAGATGAATATCTGTTAAGCCATGAGCTATGAATTACAAGCAAACTGCTCATTTCAAGCCCTAAGCTGTCAATGGTTTGGTTTTTACCCAGTCTTCCCTGAAACCTTACAAAATACCTTACCTTCACCACATGCTGCAGAGCAGGTCTCACTGCTGCCATTAAACTGTCCTGTGCTACCACCTCAAAGATGGATGGCTGGTCATCTGCCACAGCAGCAGTTGTGATGTGCGCCCCGTGCTCAGCCATAGTATCTTATGTGTACTGGATTTCACTTTTCCCTCACTCTACGGAGCATGAACTTTTAAAGAAATTTTGTATCAAATGGGTGCTGAGTCTTAAAGGTAAACTTTCTGCATGACACCCCAAACTCCAAATTTGTTTTACGGGGCAATACAGCTGGGGTGGGGTGGGGGATCTCTTCTGCAGGCGAAGAGTGAGAGGGTAAGAAGGAAGTTAACTCCGGCGCATGAAGTGGTAGGTGGGTAGGGGGTGACTTGTCAAAGGCTGCGCCTCACGGGGAGGAACGAGACTCTGGGGGACGGATCTGGGCGAAGGAGCGCTGGCCGCTCGGCCTGCACTCCTGGAGCTGCGAACCAGCGCCCCTCGGTCCTGAGGGCTGGAAGGCTGGCGGCTCAGGGATCAAGGTGCACAGTGCGGGAC
Organism: Aplodontia rufa; assembly: GCA_004027875.1. NCBI lineage: Eukaryota > Metazoa > Chordata > Mammalia > Rodentia > Aplodontiidae > Aplodontia > Aplodontia rufa. Next base: position 21,297 of record PVKS010013002.1, on the reverse strand, counting down.
GCGAGGACGGCTCCAGCTGTGGCTATAAAATACCCCGGTCCTCGCCGGTGCTTGCTCGCTGACCCCTGGGGAGGCGCAGAGCGCCCGCGAGCCACGTTTGAAGTGCCGTCGTCCCTGCTTTATGACAGAAGCCGTGGGGACCTCGGGCAACGTCGGCGGAGGAGAGATGCCCCAGCTGTGCGTGCGGCCCTGAAGCCGGAACCGGAGAACCTGCCGGGACTTCCGCTTCCGCCCTTCTCAGGCAGAGGCGGTGACGTGCGGCGTGTTCTGGCGGTGGATTTTCCGGTTTTTGTTTTTTCTCCCTTGGACGGCTCGGCCGTGGGAGCCTCGTGGGAGCCGCCGCCGCGACCCTCCGCGAAAGGCTTTCTGCCCGCGGCGCTGGGAGCCGGCCGCAGGGTGCGGAGGGAAGGAGTCCGGCGGCGGAAGGCCACGGGGTACCCGCGCCGCGCGGCCGCCGCCTAATTTAGCCGGTGCCCCTAGCGGCAGGGATTTGAAGCGACCGCTGGAGGTAGAAACGCTGGCTGAGTAGCTGTCGCCGATTATGAAGCAGTGGAACCGGAACGGGAAAGGCCCTGCTTGTGCGTCTTTCATCCACGCTGGCAGCGTAACTGTCCTCACGCTTTACGTTCAGCTACAGCTCTAGGCATCTTTTTAAATACTGGATGAAAGTGGTTTCCTGCCCTCGCACCCAGTAGGAGGTGTCAGCTTAGCCGCGGGTGAATAGAGTGCTAGAGCGGAGGGATCCTGAAGAAGCGGGTCGCCCTTGACACCGGAGGTGCTTGGTGCTTCCGGTGTGTGGCAGAACTGACGGAGTCTGCGCGCTAAGAGTTCAGCTCCTCTCACGGCCCCGCCCCGCCCCAGGTGTTTCAGCTGCTAAGAGCTTGAGTCACGCTCTGGAGATGGGCGGTTGGTTTGCATGATGAGAACCCACAAAAAGGAGGTTTGGGTTTAGTTTTGTTTCAGTCTTTTAAAAGTTGCCCTTAATTATGGCTCTAAAATATGCTTTCTACTCTCTTAAATTCAGAAAGTCTAGTTGATGTGAGGTTTTTTTTTTAAGGACTAGAGGTAATGTATTTACATAAAACATCGTGTGCGTAATAGGTGCTCGACCAATGGTAACTACTATATAGATTTTTTTTTTAGAGAAGATCAAACAAAGTTGAGAAATAATACTAACTAAAACAAGTAGGAAAATAAACCTTGGTATCAACCAGAGTTCTTTGGTTGCCAGTAACAGAAACGGGTCTATTTAGAAAAAAAGAAGTATATGGAGTAGCTAACAAACTAACCAGCCCAGAAAGGACAGGAATTACTGAAGTCTCATCCAGACAACATTGTTGCAACAAATGAACTTCAATTTTTGTATATTTGTTACTGTGGTCATGATTCAAATTCCAATGAACTAATCTTGGTTCAGGTTCCCCTTCTACTCTATTTCATTTTTAGCTAGAGGAGAGACATCTTGATGAATAGTCCCATGAGGATACTCCAAAAGTAAACTGCAGTTATTACATGAAAAAGAGGAAAGGCAGTTCTTACAGTCAACAAATAAAAACCCCTCATCAAATGTATAGTGATTGCACTTTACATTCAAAGAAACCACATAGGTTAATATGACATGAGTTTAGAGAAGAAATACCAGTGGGAGAAATAAGGCAGTCCAAACTACCTTAAACAGAAAGCAAGTATATTGGTGTATGCAAACAGTGGAAAGGGTATTTCTAACTTGATGCCTCTCTCTGCCAGTTTTTTTTTTTTTAACAGTAAAGGAGAGAGAGAACCAATTTCATTTACTTTTTCATGTGGCCCCTATTTCTCCTACACTTAGTTTCCTGTGTGCTGGGGTTTAAACCCAGGTCCTCGCACCTGTGAGGCAAGTGTTCTCAAGGCTGAACACCACTCCAGCCCCATTCCAGTTGCTTCTTAATATAGTGAGGTAACCTGGTATTTCCTGTACTCCCATGTGATAACAAATGTCCACTAAAACACTTTTGTGGATTAGGTGGACTGCAAAAGATGAATATATTTGGGACAAGTCACAGTAATGGCAAAGGGCTTTCCAGGATAAGGGAGAAGCACAGAGTGCATATGAGGAGGAAATGGGTTTATCTGTTTTAACCATAGGGCAACAGCAACAGTGGAGGGTATGTTGAGTAGTAGATTTAGATGGATTACAAAAGGCCTTAATGCTGGTGGCTTTATAATTTGCCTGTGGATATTCATTTATTCAAGAAGTCCTGATTAACATTTTTTTTCCTGGTACTGGGGATTGAACCCAGAGTTGCTTTACCACCAAGTTACACCCCCAATCTTTCTTATTTTTTTCAGATAGGGTCTCACTGAATTGCTTAGGGTATAAATAGCTAATGCTGACCTTGAAATTGTGATCCTCCTGCCTCAGCCTCCTGAGCCGCTGGGATTATAGCTGTGCGCCATCCCACCCAACTGAATCAAAATTCTTAAATATTTTTCTGGCAACATCTTTATGAAATCCTCTGTCTCCTGTGAGTTGTACCTGCAACCAGATTTTTCTAATGTCTGTCATCCATCCCTATGTGACTTGTTTAATTTTAATGGGACATAGAGAAATGCCCATCAAAGTGGTTACTGATTTGGTGATGAAGTTTGGGGAATACATCAAGGCTAGAGATAGAGATCCTAGAGTCAAATGCATGCGAAAGATAATTAAACCCATGGTGTTGCTAAAGAGTTAGTGTAGAGAAAAGGTGTAGAACCAAACTTGAACAAAAAACCCTGTACCTCTGTCCCTCAAATGCCATCCTGATCTCTTTTTTCTTCAATCACACTTGCAACTCCTGGTTCTATTTTCTTACTTCCAGTTCTTCCTCAAAACTTCTGCAACATGGCTTTGGACTTCATAGCTTTACCTGATATTCTCAGCAGACAACTCTGTCAATAAATTCTGCGGACAGTTTTCAGCCCTTCTCTAGCAACTGATTTTGTTGATCACTTATTCATACATTTATTTACTCAACTTATATTGAAATTGTTTTAGTGGGTGTGCTAGGCCTCGGAGATATAAATGAATAGACTGGAACTCTTAAAAACATCCCAAAGTGTCATAGCCTCCTCCTGCTTTTCACCCTACCTCTCAGACCATTCCTTCTCAGTCCTTTTTGCAATCATGATCTCTGTTTCTACCCCAAGCTTTCACTCTCCACATTTTTCATGAGTAATGATGAACACTCCCACAGATTATCATCTGTAGGCTGATGGTTGACAAATATAGCTCAAATAACCAATCATTCCTTATGTTCAGACACATATAGTCAGTTACATTTTGAACATCACTTAAATCCAAAATGTATAAAAATGAACTCATTGTCTCCTAATCTATTCCCAAACTTGTGCCATCTATTATATTTTTCTATCTTGAGTGACTAATACCAGTATTGATTCCCTTAGTTGTAGAGCCAGACTTCCTGGGTTCAAACCTGAATTCCACCATTTAAATATTCTATATCTGTTAAACAGGGAAAGTAATTCCTACATCATGATCAGGTTGTGAGGATTTAAACATATAATAAATGTAATACTTAGCAGAGTGACATGATAAAATGCTAAATAAGTATTAACTTGATTGTAATTAGTTTAAGCCACATGGTTCTGTGGCTGGATAACTTCAGTAGCTTCTTAGGTAATCTTCCAGGAGATTGTGAGCCTTTCAAGATAGGAATCATGTTTTATTTATAGTTAGGTCTCTAATACAATTTGTGACACATAATAGCCCTCAATAAATATTTGTTGAATGAACAGTGAAGAGGAGCCAGAAGAAAAAGATGGTAGAAGTACTTGGAAGGCTTGCTGGGGGCGGTCATGCATGCCTGTAATCCCAGTGATTTGGGAGACTGAGGCAGGAGGACCACAAGTTTGAGGCCAGTCTCAGCAATTTAGCTAAACCCTGTCTCAAAAAACAGAAAGCACTGGGGATGTAGCACAGTGGAACATCCGTGGTAGAGCACCCCTGGGTTCAATCCCCAGTACACAAAAAAGACAGTACAGAAGGTACAGAAACAAAAGTTTGAAAAAGAGTAGGAGGATCTGAAAAGGTTTTGGATTGATGGTATATTGATATATTTTGAAAATAATTTTAAATTGCTGAGTCTGACCTTGAACTTGCCATCTTCCTGCCTCAGCCTCCTGAGTCGCTGGATTACAGATGTGAGCTGTAAAATATGATTCAAAAATCTTCAATCATAGAAATACATGTTCAATGTAGAATAGTTGAAAAATACAGGAAACTGTTGGGAAGAAAATTAAAATTGTCATCATCCAGCAATTCACCATTTTGACATTCTGCTGAGTGTTCTTTCTAGCCTTTATTTATAAATAGGCAGCCATACACACACACTGTATGTATAAACTTATTCTATCATGAATTTATATGATAAAAGTATTATTCTACAACATTCAGCTATCTGATCTAACACAAATGTTTACATTCTTTTTTAACCTAGATTTCCAATTTCCCCTATTTTAATAATAGATGTCACTTACACACGAATATGTCATGCAAAATTTTTACATACTTCTTGCTTCTCTGAGAATGAAATGTTTAAAATACATGCTTTTTTACTTTCACAATTGATGGGCAAAAATGTGAGTTAAAAAAAAAATCATCTCTTGTTCTCCCAGTTCCCTTACACCTTCAAATAAACCTTAGGGGCAGCTAGTTTCATTTACCCTCATTAACCTGTTAGATTCTGGAATCCAGGTCTTGTTTCCCACCTCCTTTGTGTAAGCGCTCGGTTATACACTGGGTGCTTTATCTACTTTACAGCTTCACAAGAACGAGGTTGAGGCGACGTTCGGACTCGGATCTGACGCTTTCTCCCTCTCTTTCGGCATTACTCTACTCTAACCCCACTGCCACATATATTCGCAGGCTACGCCAACATTTTCCGTTCCTGAGCCTGAGAGGGAAATTAGATAGGCTTCGTCTGTTTTCCTTTTCTTTCTTTTTAAGAACCAGGATTGCGCGCCCTCTCTGCGTTTAAGTTTCTTAGAAAGCTCCTGTGCGAGGAACAGATCCTGAGCCCGTCCGTTGGTCTCCACGGCTGGAACTGGCTAACCCCACAGGCCCAGCGCCCCGGCCCACCCCGTCTCCCAGGCTAGCGGCTGCGCCTTCCTGGTTCTCCCGCGCACGCCGACGACGTTACGCGGCGAGGTTCTCTGACGTCAGAGTGTCGGCCCACCATCTTTGTCCCTGGCAAATTGGGTTTTGCGCAGTGGCTTAGATTACAGAAAGGGTCGTGACGGGCAGGGAACCATTACCAACACCACCCGAGCTGTGCTCTCTGGCTGCCGCCGCCACCCCGCCCTTGCCTCCGGTGAGTTCAAGGCGGCTGGCTTTGGGGTGTGTCCCTAGTTGTTTGAAGCGGGGTGGGAAGGGGGGAACCCAGGGCTGGGTTGGAGACGGGGGAGGAAAGGAAATCCAGGGAGCGCGACCGTTGAGGGAGCCGTCGGGGGTGACCGTTGCGAGGAAAGGGAAGGCGGAGGGGTCCCCGCCGCGGTGGCTACGGTGGGTCGACGGAATGTCCGGTGTAGCAGCAGGTAGCTGGGGGTTTTGAAGGGAACGTACGTTTCCGAGTCGGGTTTTGGAGGGACGAGGCCAGGGGTGTGGCCGGTCGAGGCCGGAGGCCGAGAGGACCGTCCCTCGTCTCGGCTCGGCGTCGTTCTTTGAGACAGGAACGTGTCCAGCAAGCAAAAGGAAAAAGGATCCCCCCGGCAGTTTGTCCATTGAAACCTCGTCCTGTCTCCCGTAGCTTCAGGTTTAGGGCCCTTGTCCCCACTTGGTAATGCATGAACAGAGCCCTGGGGTCTTGCTCACCTAGGGAAAAAAGAGGGATTCCCAACGCTTGGAGGAAGGGAAAGCTCCGGAACGGACTCGGCATGAGAGAGGGAGAAGCCTGTGGGAGTGCATGTTAACCCGGATTTCTCTTCCTTTTGTTTTTTTCTTTCTTGCTTGCTTTAGCAGGAACAGTCTGGTTTGAGAAGAGCTGTAGGTACACTATAAGTAAAGAAACTAGAATTTCTTGTTATTTCCATATTCTATGAATTCCAAGAATTTGTGCTATTTGTTTTCAGAGCAACCCTCTCTTCAGGGCAAGGTTTCTGTTGAAGTAAGTTGGCTGCTTCCTTATGAAGCGGTGTGAAGGTAGCGAGGATTCCTCATTAAACTTTTGACTTTTAGAAACAAAAGTGTTGTTTTAACTGCTAAACTCTGTTACATTGTGGTTGAAAAGAAAAGACAAAATGTATGAGCTCAGAAAGGCAGAATGACTCAGAAGGTGGTCGCAATGAGGAACAATTTAAATTATTAATTACCTTCCTTGTATAGTTCTATTACTTAGCCTCAGGGTACACTTACAGAGTAATAATGGAAAGCAGCAGATGGAGGAGATGCAGCTGTACAAGAAAACGTGTAACACGTTCTGATGATGACTAAGCGCGGTGGTAAGGTGAGACCTGTTCCCAGGTGTCTGAGCAGTTGAAACTCCCAAGGAAATAGAGCATGTTCTGCAAACTGCTTCCCTGAAGGTTCGGTGGTAAAATTGATGTAAAGCTAATATTTTGACTAAAAATTGAGACTCAAGGAGGTTCACTGCTTTCATCTTTTTCTTCTTTAAAAGATTCATAATTTAGGATATTAGGCACAGGTTTGAACTCAGCTGAACACTGCCTGTGAGGACACAGCTTTTCTCCTTCCCTTCCTTTTTTTCTTTCAGGCTGAAGTTTTCCAGAATTTATTGGTATTTCATTGATAATCGGATGTAAAACTTTTGAGCTTCTTTCACATTCGTATTTTAGTACTCTGTCATAGTTAAATAGAAATAGCTTTTAAATGTTTCATAATTTCTGATGAGCTAAATGATACCTGAAGATGCTATTGTTTTTGTTATTGTGGAATATTTGACTTAAAAAAATCAACACCTCTAACCTTGTAATAAAAGGTTGCAGGAATATCCTTTCTGCTTTGTAACTTGCTTAACTTTGGCTAGTTTTTCACCATGAGCGCTGAACTGTAAAGCCTGACTTTATTTGCAAAGAAAGGCGATGTAATGGCCTTAGCAACTCTAATGTAGCTGCTGTTTCCTGGAGAGCCATTAGACATCAAGACTTAAAAATTTTTTTCCGACCTTATTTTACCCAAATTATTAATCTTATCTGCTGCTGAATTTCTCTTTTGGGGAAACTGGAGGGAGGAAAGGAAGGAGAAGAGAGACTTTCATAACCTATATTTGACAAACTAGGTTATATTAAATCTAGATCTATAATTCTGTGCAGGTAGGCTTTCTGTGAAGTGAAATGATATCACACTGTAGGCTAGGACAGGTAAGAGTGATTATGTGCTTTGACTATGGCAGCTTTGTTGTTTAACAATGCCCCTAGGCCATTCTGTAAATAAATCCTCAAAACAGCCAGAAATTTGTCAGGATGGATTTGGTAGGAAGGTAGTGAGAGTTCAAATTCCATTATGGCTTTCCTTATTTTGGGGCCTCTCCTGTGGTATAATTTTGTTACATCCAGAAGGACTTTGATTTTTGAGGCCTGTCAGCAAATACTTTGTATTTTCTTCACCTCCATCTTGCGTACTTTTTTTCATGGTTTCAAATGTAGAAATTATTTTTCACCATTCTGTATTTTAGAAAGTCTGGTTATGCCCTTATCTGGAAAGTGATTGAGTGTATTTCCTTTAAAAAAAAAATATGCATTTTTTTTTTTTAGGTAAAATTCACATTATGTAAAATTAACCATTTTAAGATGAACAGTTCAATGGCATCTCTTCTCATTTTTTTCTTTTTATTAAAAATTTGTGTGTGTGGCATCAGGGATTGAACACAAAGGCACTTTATCACTGAGCCACATCTCTAGCCCTTTTTATATCTTATTTGGAGACAGGGTCTCACTGAGTTGTTTAGGGCCTTCCTAAATTGCTGAGGCTGACATCGAACTTGCAGTCTCCTGCCTCAGCCACCCTGGTCACTGAGATTACAGGCGTGTGCCACTGTGCCTAGCTTTCACTTATTTTTGTTGAGGTTTTTCCATTTTCCTTGGAGTTTCTTTTGGTTTAAGAGAATGAGCAACTTGGTACAATGTTTCTCTGCCAATAGAATAGGGAATATTTTATTACAATTGTTTACAATGGTGCATGTTTAAAGAATAAAGATATTTTGGTGCTGGAGTGGTGGCTCAGCGGTTGAAGCACTTGCCCGGCATGCACGAAGACTTGGATTTGAGCCACAGCACCACATATACAACTAAGTGTCAGAAAAACAAAACCCAGATGAAAAATAAAGTTGATTTCTCTCTCTTAAAAGAAAAAAAAAAGGGGATTTGTTTATCTCTTGTTGTTTTTTGTTTGTTTTTTTAATTTTGTGGGTTGTTGTTTTGTAGTGCTGAACATTGAACCCAGGATTTTGTACCTGTTAAGCAAGTGCTCTACCATTGAGCTGCTTCCTCAGCTTTAATCTCTTCTAAGAGCAGAGATTCTTAAAGACTTGTTATTGGCCTCTAAACATATTTGACCTTCCTCTATTCCCTGAAATTTTGTGGGTAGGCACATTATTCTCTAGTTGAGATAAATAATTCTCATGATGAATACAATAGAAATACATTCCTCAACACTGAACTTTGTTACAGAGATGATGAAATATGTGAGTACTGATAAAGGCATGACTTAAGACTGGGTCAATTTACTGTTAACAGAACGTGATGAAAATTACTGTTAAGAATTTAATGTGAGGGGGAGGGGGAAGGAGAGGGAAGGATGGAGGGTGTAATTCTGATTTAAGAATATATGCATATCATATTGTTACTTTATTTTTTTAAAGAGAGAAGAACAGTGAGTGAGAGAAAGAAAGAATCAATTTTGTTTAGTTTTTAATGTGGGCTTCATTGCTCTGACACTTCATTGTCTACCTGGTGCTGGGGATGCACATGCTAGGCAAACGCTGTAACCGCAGAGCCACCGCTCCAGCCCCATATTGTTACTTTTAAGTGCATTTATGATTTTACAATAACTTAATTCCTTGATTAAAAAATTTTAAAAAAGAATTTAATGTGTTTCCCAGCACAGTGGCACATGCCTATAATCCCAGTAACTTGGGAGACTGAGGCAGGAGAATTGCAAGTTTGAGGCCAGCCTCAGCAAGTTAGTGAAGCCCTAAGCAACTTAGTGAGACCCTGTCTCAAACAGAAAGATTTTGTGCAAAACTTTTTGCAAAATACTGGGTGCAAGTTTCCAAAGACGTTTTGTTTTTAAATCTTAAGCAGGTTTTAAGTTTTAATGCCCCTAAGATATTTAAAATGGCATAAAGACTTCCCAGATAGGGCTGGAAGTGATGGCTCATGGTTTCCGTGCTTGCCTTGCATGCACAGATATGCAGGTTCAAACCCCAGTACCACGTACATGATAAAGTGTTGGAGCAATGAAAGCCAAATGAAAAACTAAGTAAAATTGATTCTCTCTCTCAAAAAAAAAAAAAAAATATGTACACACACACACACACACACACACACTTCTTAGATAGACCATAAGCATTTCTGCATATTGTTTTTCTATTTTTTATCATAGATAAATTCAGATTTATTCCAGGACTTTTTTATATGAAGAATTTCTTCATTTATTCACATCACATTTAGTTTATGTTGCAAATGGATTACATGATTATAGCATTCTTTGAATTTTTTTAGAAAGGCATTATGAAAACATTGTGTAAGGCAAGTCTCTGTTACAGATTAATTTTTAATTATAATAAGTATTAAAAGAGAAATTTCGGCATCCTTCAATGATATTTCTGAGTTCTGGCTCACTTCTTTTTATGAGGTAATTTAATGAAGTTCTGGTGCAGCCCAAAGAACTATATTAGGTTCAAGACCATAAATAATAAATGACAAATGAGTATAAATTCCATTAGATGTATAAGAAGCATATTTGAGAGATCAGATTTAAACCAGACTCTTTTTTTTTTTTTTTAATGAAGTTTATCTGGCTTTTTTCTTTTCTTTAATTATATCAATTTGGTACTTTAGGTCTTTTCTCCTAGATCCATATTTACTGTAGTTTGTTGAAATTGTTAGTGCTTGAGTTTGCCAATTTATATTATCACTCAAGTTGTATTGACTTTATAGTAATAAGCAGGTGCCAGATGTCTTGGCCTGAAATTGGTAATAAATGTTGTTAAAGATGGTAGTAAGAAAGAAGATGCTCATTTTTGAATGCAGAAGGAATATTATTTAAAGAAAATTGAGGTGGGTGCTGAGGGTTATGCCTGTAATCCTACTAGCTCCGGAGGCTGAGGCAAGAGTATTGCAAATTCAAGGCCAGCCTCAGCAATTTAGTAAGGCCCTAAGCAACTTAGTGAGACCCTCTCTCAAACTAAAAAGTAAAAAGTGCTGGGGATGTGGCTCAGTGGTTAAGTGCCCCTAGATTCAATCCCTGGTTGCCCCCCCCAAAAAAATTTTAATATATTTAAAGAAGTCAAGTATGTTGGAAAAAATCCTAGAGTTTATCAAATCAAAAGCATCATCTTACTTTGGAGGAAATGTGGCTAGTCCATGCTGGTTTTATTTTGCTAGTAGAGCTCTGTCAGTTGGAGTAAATTCTTCTGGAAATCAGGACAGAAGAATTAGGGTTGAGGTTGAGATCCATGTTCTTTAAATACCAGTTCTGATTCTCTTGTACTCAGTGTGACTGAATAAATATCTCAGTTATTTGCATTGTTTTTAACTGTCAACTGATATTTTTTTCCTTTGGGAATACTGTTGGGATAAATGTAGATTATTGGAAATATGGAAACCACAGTTTTAAGAAGTCCATGTATAAGACATGCATGTTAGCCTCTATACGTTTGTTTTGAAGGAATATTATCTAACTAATTTAGACCTTTTTTTTCTGAAAAAGAACTTCCTTTGATAGAAATGTATATATAATATTGAATAGGTTGGCAAAATTGCTTTCCTTTTGATTTCACACTGCTTCAGAATTTATGCTTGAGACAGGAAGTAACCGGATTTTCCTGAATATAAAGTTATGGGGAGGGGGGCCAGTGGTATTGTGCTTGCCTGGCATGCCTGAGAACCCAGTTTCAAACCCCAGTACCACATATACAACTAAGTGTCAGAACAGTGAAAAACAGATGAAAAACTAAAGGTGATGCTCTTTAGAAAATAAAAAAAAGTTATGGGGAAAAGTTTTTTCTCTGTTTTTTGGTACCAGGGATTGAACCCAGGGGCACTTAACCTCTGAACCTCATTCCCAGACTTTTTTATTTTATATTTTGAAACAAGGTCCCACTAAGTTGTTTAGGGCCTCATTAAGTTGCTGAGGCTGGCTATGAACTTGCAATCCTACCGCATCCTCTCAAACCGCTGGGTTACAGGCATGCGCCATGGTACCCGGCTGGGGAGATCTTTCAAATAAACTTTTGCTTATTTTAAGTGTTTAATTAATTAAAGAGAAGATAATTGTGGATGAAATCACAAAGCTATAATAGATTCAGATTATTACTCCATCCCATTGGGCGTTTAACTTTGTGCCTAGTAGCTCCTTGAGTGAGGAGTTAGTTTCCCTCCCTCTCTCTCTTTCTCTCTCCTTGTGTCTCTTGAATTACCAATTTGGTGATAAGGAAGAAGACACTCATTTATTTATTTTTTATTAGTCTATTATAGTTGTACATAATGATGGCATTTGTTGTCACATATTCATAGATGCACACAATACAGCAATACAATTTGGTCAATATCCCCCTTTCCCTGCACCCTTCTACCTCCCTCCTCTCCAATCCCTTGCTTCTCTTCTGGGTCCTATGTTTTTCCTAAAAATCCCAAGTACAGTGTCATAATTCTTACATCTATGAAGAACTTTTTTTTATATACATGACTATAGTCTATACAGTGACATACTTATAAATGCTTGGAATGTACCTTGCTTTATCTCAGTTCCAACATTTCCTCTTCTCCTCCCTTTCTTCTATCCCTTGTTCTTCTTCAATATATTTGACAATAAGATTAAACATTTATGTTTTTGTAAAGGCATGCAGTGTAGCTTTTTCAAATATCTTATGCAGTATCTTGCAACTGTAATCTCATAAATATTAACATATTGCATTTTTGTTCTATGGTTCTAATCTGTGAGTTTATCTACCTATCCCTCAAGCCTGGGTTTAGCTCCAGTCACCACAAATGAGGGAAAACATTCGGCCCTTGACTCTCTGGGTTTGGCTAACTTTGTTCAGCATGATTTCTTCCATTGCCATCCATTTACCTTCAATGGATGCAATATCATTGTTTCTGAGTAGAACTCCATCGTGTGTGTATCTTAGAGCTTTTGGATCCATTCATCCAGTGAGGGGCATCTAGGTTGGTTCCATAATTTAGCTATTGCAAATTGAGCTGTTATGGACATAGATTTTGCTGTGTCACTGTAATGTGCTGATTCTAACTCCTCTGGGAGAATACCCAAAAGGAGGGGTAGCTGGGTCATATGGTAGATCGAGCCCTATTTATTTATTTATTTTTAAAGAGAGAAGGGACAGTGAGAGAGAGAGAATCAATTTTATTTAATTTTTTCATGTGGCTTTCGTTGCTCTGAGACTTCGTTGTGTACGTGGTGCTGGGGTTTGAACTCGCGTACTGGTGCACTGGAACTGCTGAGCAACAGCTCCAGCCGCAGCCCTAATTTTTTGAGGAGTTTCCACACTGCTTTTCAGAGCGGCTGTACCAATTTGCAATTCTACCAACAGTGTGCTAGTGTTCCTATCTCCCCACAACCCCTCCAGCATTTGTTATTGTTTGTATTCTTCGTCTTTGCCGGTCTGACTGGAGTGAGGTGAAATCTTAATGTGGTTTTGATTTGCATTTCTCTGTTTATCAGTGAATAAGAACACTTTCTCATGTATTCATTGGCTTGCTCAATTTCCTCTGTTGAGAAGATTCTGTTTAGCTCTCTGGCCCATTTATTGATTAGATTGTGTTTTTGTTGTTGAGTTTTTTGAGTTCTTTGTAAATTTTGGATTTTAGTCCCCTATCAGAGGGATCACAAGCCATGATTCTCTCCCTTTCTGTAAGTTGTCTCTTGACTGTTTTGACTATTTCTTTGGCTGTGCAGAAATTTTTTAGTTTAATGGTATCCCACTCATTGATTTTTTTTGGAGTTTTTTTCTTTTTTTTTTATTGGTGCATTATAGTTGTACATAATGATAGGATTTGTTGTCATATATTCATAGATGCACACAGTACAGCAATACAGTTTGGTTAGTACACCCCCCACAACTCCCTGACCTCCCTCCTCCCATTCCCCAGATCCCTTGCCTTTGTTTCTTGGTCTTATATTTTTCCTAACATATCCAAGCACATTGACATAATTCTTATACCTATGAAGAACATTTTTTATATATATATATATATATATATATATATAGTTATATATATATATAACTATAGCACATAGAGTGACATAAATGCTTGCAGCATACCATGCTTTAACTTAGTTCCAACATTTCCCCTTCTATTCGATTTCTATCACCCATTGTTATTTTTAAATATAATTGACAATAGGATTAAACATTTACATTTTTGTAAAGGCATACTGTATAGCTTATTCAAATATCTTATGCAGTATCTTGCAATTATATCTCATTAGTACTGACATTGCATTTTTCTTAAAATTCACTTTTCACTATTTTTTTAAAATTTTTATTAAGGAGTTGAGTTGTTAAAAAATCTTAAATGCATATGAAGTGACAATATAATATGCATTTGGTCTTAAATTATAGCCACTCATTGATTTTTTTTTTTTAACTGAAATTCTTTTACTTTAGGAGCCTTGTTGAGGAAGTCATTGCCAATTCCCATATGCTAGAGTGTTGGTCCTAATTTTACTTCTAGCAGTTGTATGGTAGCTGGTTTAATTCCTTGCTCCTTGATCCAGTTTGATTTCATTTTTGTGCAAGGTGAGAGATAAGGATCTAATTTCAATTTTATGCAAGTGGCTGTCCAGTTTGTCCAGCACCATTTGTTGAATAGGCTGTCTCTCCTCCATGTTATATTTTGATCCCATGTTATATTTTGTAGGTTTGTCTCAGAGTCTTCCATTCTATTCCGTTGATCTTCATTCCTATTTTGATACCAGTACCATGGTGTTTTTAATACTACAGCTCTGTAGTATAATTTTAGATCTGGTATTGCAAAACTACCTTTTTCGTCTTGCTTAGTAATGTTTTGGCTATTTTGGGTTTCTTGTTGTTCCAAATGAATTTGAAAATTGTTTTTTTATATTTGTAAAGAATGACATTGGTATCTTGATGGAGATTGCATTGAGTCCATATAGAGCTTTTGGCAGAATGGCCTTTTTAATTATATTAATTCTGCCTAACCAAGAGCATGGAGCACCTTTCCATCTTCTTAGGTCTTCTACAATTTTTGTTTTCAGTGTTTGATAATTTTTCTTGTAGAGGAAAGACACTCATTTTTGAGTGCAGGCATTCTTAAATGTTCTTGAAATTAATTGGATGCTCTTCAAATTAAACAGATGCCTTACTGGATATGTATCGCCTGAATAAATTCTTTTGTCTTGCTACAGGTGCACATTGAAGATCCAAAATCATGACTGACTCCAAGTACTTTACAACTAATAAAAAGGGTAAGTAGGAAAATCTGGTTAAATTTTAGAGATTTTTCAAAAGTTGTAATGTTAGATTGCCCCGAATAAAGGGTTCCTGAACTCTTCACACATACACATTGTCCATTTCACTGACATTCTTATATTTAGATCTGTGAGTAAGTTTTTAGAGTATAAGGTTTTTTTCCCTTGTGTGTGTATGTACTGAGGATTGAACCCAGGGATACTCTACCACCGAGATATATCTTCAGCCTTTTTCCTTATTTTGAGATGGGGCCTTGCGGAGTTGCCTAGGCTGGCCTCAACTGTGGTCCTCTTACCTGAGCCTCCTGAATCACTGGGATTACAGGTTAGCTCTGTTTTTTGTTTTTTGTTTGTTTTTGAGGTGAAGGTAGGGCTGCTAGGGCTTGAACCCAGGACTTTGTGCATGTTAGGCAGGTACTCTAACACTGACTACTTTTTGGGTTTGGAAACACTAGATTTCCTTTTTTAAAAGAAAAACTAGAACTCACAGGTATCGTAGAATATAGTAGTGTAGACCTCTCCCAGCTGTCTGTAGGGTTAGCTGAGTTTGCAGACTTCAGAATTCTATGTTCATTTATCACATTAATTTATTCAGTAAACATTTATTGAGTGTTTACCATTTATAAGTTACATTCACTTAACACCCTAATATTGGTGGAATTTCCAATTAGATATCCTAATTTTCGACAAGTCAGAGTAGATACAGAGGATATCTGATACCCAAATCTTGGTTTCTAAATACCATGTTCCACTATAAAAGGAATCAGACAGAGTCCTTGGAGAAATAACTGATTTCAGGGTTTTTTGTGTGTGTGTGTGTGTTGAGGATTGAAGCACGGGTATTCTACCACTGAGCTATATCCCTAGCCCTTTTACTTATTTTGAGGGAATGTACAAGTTGAACATGAGCATCTTGTGCCAGAACATAAGAAGTACTCAGAAAATGATGGGAAATGTCAAGGAGCACCACAGTTTAACGGGATTCCCACTGGCCAAATTTAGGGTAATTTGAGCAACAAAAAAATGGTCACAGTTATAGATCATATCTCATTGATTGAATAGCTGGGAACCAGTGATGCATGCCAGTAATCCCATTGTCTTGGGAGGCTGAGGCAGGAGGATTGAAAGTTCAAAGCCAGCCTTAGCAACTTGATAAGGCCTTAAGGAATTTAGGAAGACTCTATCTCAAAATATAAAATAAAAAGGGCTGGGGGGCTGGAGCGGTGGCTCCGTGGCTCCGGTGCTACGGCGCTTGCCTGGCATTTGCAGATACTTGAGTTCAAACCCTAGCACCACGTACATAACAAAGTGTCCAAGGAATGAAGGTCACATGAAAAACTAAATAAAGATTGCTTCTCTCTTTCTGTCTGTCTCTCTCACTGTCCCCTCTCTCTTTAAAAGAAAAAAAAAGGGTGGGAGTGAGGCTCAGAGGTTAAGCACCCATGGGTTCAATCCCTGGTACCCATTGAATAATAAATACATCACACATACACAGAGGCATAGATCATAATTTAGGCAAGAGTTGTCAGTGAATGCTAAAACTAGCAGGTAAAAGTTTGATGAAGAACAGGATATTTAGTCTTGAAGTATTTTTTCACAAATTACTAATTACAGCGGGGAAAAATATTATCAGGGTCAAAATCTGGCATTTACTACTTTAATCAAATATTCGATGTTAATATCACCAATGATGGAACAAAGTAGCATCTTTTGCCTTTGGGCATGATGCACCAAGAAGAAAACGCCATCACTTTAAGAACTAGCTTGCCCACAGTTCAAGACCTCAGTGCAATCATTAGGGAAAACCCATGGCAAACTGAAGGGATTCTGTGATAGGTGGGTGACCTGTACTTAAAAAAAAAATCATAATGAAAATATACTTTCAAATTAAAGGAGAGTAAAGAGACGTAACAGTAAATGTTATGCATAATCCTAAACTGAAGACTGCTCCAGAGTTGGGAGTGGAGTGGGAATCAAGTTACTATAAAGGTCATCATTGAGACCTTTAAATGAGGTCTAGAGATTAGATAATGATGTTGATGTATCAATGTTTTAATTATTAAGATTGTATAAGAGAATTTCCTTGTTCTTAGAAAACATGCACTGGTGCATGTATGAATATGTCACAACGAGTTCCATGAGTGTGTATAATTATAACACACCAATAAAAATTAATTAAAACGAGAAAACATACACTGATGTGTTCAGGGCTAAAGAGTTATGATGTCTGCAGCTAATAGTTAAATGATGTAGGGAAAAGGTATATAAAAATGCAGAGAAAATTATGACGCAAATGTGGCAAAATTCACAGAGGAATCTTACAACTTTAAGATTGAATTTTAAAAAAAAAATTGAAAAGTAAAATAGCCCAGAGCAAGCAAGGAGCAGCAGAACATTTTCCAGAAAGCTCACACAATCTGTAAGATTCCATCGTTCTAGAAAGCTCACACAATCTGTAAGATTCCATCGTTCGGCCGCATATGGATTGGAAACTTCCGCTGTACTCAAGAAAGCCCCTTAGTGAATTCTTTAATTACATCAGCTACTAATCTGTTCACATGTTGGGGTTTCCCAGGGATTTCTAAAACAGTGCCCATCCCAACTTCAGATAACCTGATTTCAGTGGTCTGGAAATGGAGATTTTTAAGAGCTCCCCAGATTATTTTAATGTGTCTAACCAGGATTGAGAACAATTTCTATCTGTTACCAATGCTTGGTAGATTTGATGAAGGGAAGGAGGAAGGAAGTTGTGGTATATATGAGATACCCTGTCTCTTTTAGTACCCCTCTTTGGCTTTACTCTGATTCTTCCTCACAGTATGTATTATTTACACCTCACAAAAGTCATTAGCTTCTTATTCCTTTCAGCTTTTCTGGACTTTATTGTTTGGAGATATATTTATTTTTTTCTTCTGTTAACTTTTTTGTTTGGAGATATATTTACTTCTGTTAACTGTTTGTGTGCTTTGATGACCAACATATCATCTAGAATGACATGAGGGAATTTTAAAAGCCCTCATTTTACTTTTCAAACCCTCTTGTAAGGGTTTAGGTGACCATTTTTATTCAGACATTTATAAAAATTCAAGATTTAGAGATTGAATCACTGCTCAATAAATACCACATTAAAAAAAAAGAGTAGACTATGTTCCATTTGCTTCCTGCAGCACCCACCAGCACTGCCGCTGGAACAGAGTCTTGAAATTCATGTTTTTGGAACTGGAATCATTTCAGTTACATCCTGTTTTGATTCTGCAATTCCTGCTGCTATTTGCAATTTTTTTTCTGAAATCCTGCTGTTTGTCCTTTACTATTCCTGGAATTAAATGATGGGAACCCTAAGAGCTGTATTTGGCAGCATAGGACTTGATGAAGAGAAAAATGACTCTTTAAAGGGCCCAGCTTTTTTGACTGTACTATTTTTTCAGTTGTCAATAACAGCAATTTGCTTGCCTTCTGGGATGGATATTAATGAAACAAGCCTTTTTTGTGCTCATCTTGTCGATTCCATCCTTCCCATTTAATTGCTCCAGGGAGATCACATAGCATGCAGTCATACTGATGAATTAGGTCTGGCTAAAAGAGCATTGAGAGTAGTCTTGAAGATGGAGAAAAGAAAAGCAATCTTTATAGACAAGTTGAAGGGTATGAATGGAAGGTAGAGATGGGATCAATCACCCTTTTTCTCATGGGCTACGTGGGGGTGTATGTGTGTGTGTTTGTGTTTCCTCCTGCCTTTATTTTTAAAACAAATGAAGGTTTTTCTTTCTTATTTTGGTGCCAGCATCTTGAAGATATGTGAACCTGGAGACTGGGCCTTAATAGTGGTGATAGTCTGGCATTTACAGTACAAGGCCAAAGCAGTCATTCAAGATTATACTTTTTGGCCGGGGATGTTGCTCAGTAGTGGAGCACTTACCTAGCATGTGCAAGGTCCTGGGTTCAATTCCCAGCACTGCAAAAGAAAGAAAAAGAAGAAGAAAAAGATTATACTTTTTAGAAATAATTCTAGCTGGACTGGAGCAGTTGCTCAGTGGTCATGGCGCCTACCTGGCACGCTCGAGGATGCAGGTTCAAACCCCAACACCATGTACACAACGAAGTGTAGGCGCAGCAAAGGCCTCGTGAAAAACTAAACAAAATTGATTCTCTCTTTTTCTCTCTCTCACTGTCCCTCTCTCTGGAAAAGAAAAAAAAAAAGGAAAGAAAAAGAAATAAGCCTAGCTTATACCATTTTTGCAAAAAAAATTATTCTTGTTAGATTGGTTGAATAGGGTGGGACCTTAAAGCTCATTCATTGACTTACTAAAAGTACTGATTAGAGCCTTGATTCTCAACCTTGAGTTGTGCATTAGAATCACTTGGAGGAACTTTAAAAACATCAAAGAGTTCCTGATACTCTGATTCACCCACTGGGTCCATAGTGTAGCCAAAGCATTGCTAATGTTAAATATTTCCCAGACAGCAGTAGTATGTGGCCAAGGTTTAGCATATCTGGATTTGAGAGTCCAGAGACCAGTTGTTAAGCCCAAATCTGTCTCTAACCATTCTATAACCTTTGAGCCTCATTTCTTTGTCTGTAATGTTGGAGTAGACAAATGAGATGTTATATATCTCTTCTGATTTGGAAGCACTGATTTCTAAGCCTGCTCCTTGCCTACATTTATTTTCTTCTCAGCACCTTAAAATTCTGGTGGGCGGGGCTGGAGAGGTAGTTCATCAGTAGAGTGTTTGCCTGGCATTCGTGAGGACCCAGATTCAATCCCCAGCACCACATACACAATTAAGTGGAGAAAAAACAAAACCAGATGAAAAAATAATAAAATTATGCCCCCCTTCACCTTTAAAAACAAATTCTGAGAGGAGATCAGGAGATCATGCCTCAGTTACTGTTTTGTCCTCATCATAGATACATATCATGAGATTTTTTTTTTCTCCCATTCCTATGCTTCCCAAAGATCTGGATTTCCCCTTAGTTTAGGTCATAACTTAAAAAAATTTAGAAGCTTATTGGTGGTATCCTTATCAGTGGGTCAGTTAATATTCTAAGGCTTTGAATTTTTCTGTAATTTTTTTAGTAATGTCATTTTAATTGCTGCCTTGTTATCCTGGTGTTATTGCATAGTGTAATATGTCCTGCTATAGTTCTCTGGTCCTGGAACCTCACCCATTTGTTCTCATCTCTTGTAGGAGAAATCTTTGAATTAAAAGCTGAACTCAACAATGAAAAAAAAGAAAAGAGGAAGGAGGCTGTGAAGAAAGTGATTGCTGCTATGACCGTGGGGAAGGATGTTAGGTAAGGGTCATTTATGATCCATACCCCATTTTATGGCCTTTACTGCTTTTCCTTTAAAATCACTGATCTGTGATTCCAGCTACTCGAGAGTCTGAGGCAGAAGAATGGCCTGAGCACAAGTGTTTGAGGTAGCCTGGGGAACATAATGAGACCATGCCTTTAAAAAAAAAAAAGAACCTATAAGAATGGGTTCATCCCACTGAAAACATCAAAACATCATCAGGACATATAATTTTATATTAACTCTAAATATTTTGTTAATGCTTTTTTTTGGTTAAGTATTTTGTTAATGTTAGAGTGAAATGATTTTGATTTTCTTGCATACAGAGCTAGAATAAAACCTCATGAGAGCTGGCTGAGGAAATTTTAGAAGATGGTAAAAATATGCTGAGAAGCAGAAGCTCACATATTCTTTAATTTGCTCATGCCAGTACCCTTAGCTTTACAATTCTACATTCTCTTATTGAATTTAAGATGAAAATCTGTGTTAACAAAATAAATTCGGTCTGATATTTTTGTTTATTTCTATAATTTAGTAAGACCATTTGAAAATAAGTAAGAATTATCTTTAGGCCTTGTGGATTCCCAAGGTCATTTCAGGGGGTCCAGGGTTTCAAAGCTATTTTTATAATACTTAGAATTTACCTTTTGCATCATTATTATGTTTGTTCCAATGATGTTAAGCAGTGCCAATGCTTTAGGATAAATCAAGGCAGTTGTGCTGGCTAAAACAGTCATTATGTTTATTAGCACAGCATACTTTACAAGAAAAAAGGGCAGTTTCACTTCGGATCATCCTTCATGAATTATTAAAATTTTATTGAAACTTGAACCTTTCAAATGAGAGTGTGATATAAATTCATTATCTGGCATTGTTGGTTTTCTTGACTTTGTGCATATTTTACCTGGTATTTCTGTTGATAAATATTTTCATAGTTTTTTGTGCTATTTCATCTTGATATAATTTCAGTAGTAAATAATGCTTCAATAAAAATACTTGAACTTTGAGTACCAGTCTTTGTAATATTCTCTGATGAAATGGGAAGTACTCCAGGTTCTTTTCCTGCATTGTGAAGTGTCCCAGTTGACCTGAAAAAAACTATGATTTTTTTTGAATTACAGATACAGATACCATTTTTATGTGAAAGAATGATTGACAGACTAGCTATATATAGACAGATTTTGGTATTTGGGATGTATTTTATCAAAAAAAAAGAAAAAGGCAAAGTGATCCTGTTGTTTTTTTCTTTTCTTTTCTTTTTTAAAGAGAGAGGGACAGTGAGAGAGAAAGAAAAAGAGAGAATCAATTTTATTTAGTTTTTCATGTGGCCTT
>PVKS010013001.1:0-52117 GCA_004027875.1 Aplodontia rufa | reverse complement strand
AAAAACTAAGAATAACAGGTCTAAGCAGGATTTAATGGCATCTGGTGAAATGAATATCTGCCCTGAGCAGCATCTATGGCCCCTTCCCTTCTGTCCTGCTGCAGGGCCACGGGAGCCCCTTCCCTTCCGTCTCCCTGCAGGGCCACGGGAGCCCCTTCCCTTCCGTCTCCCTGCAGGGCCACGGGAGCCCCTTCCCTTCTGTCTTGCTGCGGGTCCACACGTGAGGATGTTTGCTTTTCAGAACAGCTTTTGTTGTTCTTCTTCTCCTTTTTCTATTCTTGTTTTTCATTAGTTCGACCAAACCTTACATACTGGAGGGAATTGTTAGCCTATTCATGCATACATGGATGTTGCTTTTGTTTGAATGGTTTTGCTAGTGGCTTCAGGGCCTATGGGAAGCACGGTTATATGGATATAACTGAAGCCATCTCAAAGGATCTCAGTCCCTATCCCCAGGTTTCATTCACCAGCTCCTGCTCGGGGCTGCAGGGGCTTCTCTCCAGTCCCATGCCTGGCTCCGGGCAATTTTGTCATGCCATCAGCTTTGTGATCTCAAATTCAGAATGCCAAGCAACTTTCCTGTTTTCATGGAAATACAGCTGCTACTACATCTTCCTGTGTCGTGTTGCTGAGCCTACGTTAGGATTTTCCATGGCATTGATGAGCCTCTCAGGACTTTAAGGTTTCATGTTTTCCCCCAGTTAATGCTAAAGAGAGAAATTTACATGTAAGGAATAGCAATAGTGTGAGAATACAGAATAAACTTTTCCAAAACCCACATTTGAAATTATGAAATTTAATTGAGCTCCCAAGAGAAACCACAGGAGGAGCATCGGCCTGGTCTCAGTGGGTTCTGATCACCTGCATGCGCTTTGCAGGCTGCCCTGACAGCCCGCGACCTGTGGGGTGTGCTGCCCGTCTCTGGGCGAGTCCTGCTGGCTGGCTTTATTTGCACACCTGCCTCCTTGAGGGCACAGTCCCAGTGTCCCATTCTGCCCTAGGTTTTCAGTGTGATTTATCACTGCATCTGTCACATACCAGGTATCCAGGGGAAAAATGCCTGGTAGATACATGAGTACAATGTTGGGAAAGGCTGCACGGGAAGGACCCGGAGCTCGCAGCAAGGCTGTTTTTCATGTTTGACAAAAGGGGGTAATGGCTGTGACATTTTCCTGACCGCACAATTACACCAGAGGAGCCCTGCACACGTGACAGCAAAAGCAGTGTTAGCGGACTTCAGCGGTGTGTGCAAGCCGGAAAACGCCGATACGTCACAGCTGCAGCAAAGCTCACCTGACTGCGCCCTGCTCCTGCTCATCTTAACGATCCTTTTCTCCTTAGCTACAGGAGTCTGACACAGGGAAGCAAGAGAAGTAATTAAACATGTGGAGCTGCAGTGGAGCGGAACAAAGCCTATGAAAATGCAACCAGCACCTCAGAATGCATGGTAAATGCCAGGCATGTGACCAGACCCAATTAAGTTCTAAGCTGGGAGAGCGCAGGCAGGGAGACTGCACACACGAGTTTGCAAGGAAGAGATCCGCTGGGTGTTTGTCGTGCACCCTGACTCATTGGAATTATATTGTTTTCTTCACTTCAAGCTGTCCTCCCAACCTTCATTCTCCAAGTGGTACAACCTCATTATAAGTGGCAGAACATGGCCATTCATTTCAGCAGCACCCTAAATTGCACAGAATCAAAACATTTTAACAAATGAATGTTTCATTACAGATCATCAGCGGATATTGTTCAATAAATAATGCTAGCACAATGATTTTGGAAAATTTAAAGTTACATTATTACATCTTCTTTTAAACAAAAGGCATTTAAGAAAACTAAAATTGTAAATGGAAGAAATAAAAATATAAAAGTCCTGGAGCAAAGCACAGCTGAATTTTAATTAAAGTTTGGTAAGGAAGGGCCTTTTGAAGCACTGTTCCAAGACAAAAGAATCTAAAGAAAAATATTAATAAATTCATCTGTAAAAGAAATGAGTTTTTTCACGAAAACTGCATGAAAATTAAAAGCCGTATGACAAATCTCAGTCACAGTGGCAGTGACTGAGACCTAGGAATGATCTTACTTGGCTCCTAACACTGTCCTTGGAGTCACCCTTCAGGCCCACGGCCATACCTGACCACACCAGCCCACACCTGCCACACCAGCCCACAACAGCCGCATCAGCCCACAATAGGTCACACCAGGTCACACCAGCCACACCAGTCACAATAGCCACACCAACCACAACCAGGCCACACCAGCCACACAAGCCACAACCAGCCACAACCAGGCCACACCAGCCATAACCAGGCCACACCAGTCACAACAACCACACCAGCCACACCATCCCCGCCAGCCACACCAGCCACACAAGCCACACCAGCAACATCAGCCCTGCCTCCACATCTCCTACAAGACTGCCACAGGGTCTCAGGCATCATTTCCCAGCATCATTTCTGAGTGTGTCTTCCACATCTTCTTAGTTCTTTTAGACATGGGGCAAGATTTTTAACCTGGTCCATGAGGCCCAGGGACAGCCCTCGTCTCCCTCTTTGCTTCCTTTCTGTCTCTCCCCCAACTCCATCACACCCCAAGTGCCCTAAAGCTACCCCAACTGCACAAACTTCCCAGCTGCCAGTCCTTCCACTAGTGCAGCCTGTGCCCTGCACAGGGCTGGCTGTGTCCTCTCTGGATGGCCGCCTGACAGCCCCAGAAACTCCTCCCTCTTCAGGCACCCCAGGGAAGAGCTCCTTTTCCTTCCACCCAAAGTCTCCATCTTGCACTTCCCATCACATGCACCCAAGTCTTAGTTTATGTGTTTGTTTTGCATCTGTCTGTGAGCGCCAGGAGAGCCTGGGTGATATCTGGCTTCCTCCACACTCCACATGTGCCCAGATCTTCCCTGTGCACAGAGAGCTCTTCGCATTTCTGCAAGAACACTGGAGGAACTATGGCATGACTGGTGCATGTCCGTCCCGGGCCACCAGGGGAAGTACTCTTGTGCATCTCATTTAGTCCTCAGTGGGCTCTTGTGAGTGCAGTAAGGATACTCAATCTCCCAGCTGTTCATTGTGAGTGGAATCAGATTATCATGCCTCCCAGCTATTCATGGTGAGTAGCTGGGTGTGAGGATGCTGCATCTCCCAATCATTCATGGTGAGTAGGGTGAGGACGCTGTGTCTCCCAGTCATTCATATGCTGTGAGTGGGGTGAGGACGCTACATCTCCCAATCATTCATGGTGAGTGGGGTGAGGACGCTGTGTCTCCCAGCCGTTCATGGTGAGTGAGGTGAGGACACTGCATCTCCCAGTCATCCATGGTGAGTGGGGTGAGGATGCTGCATCTCCCATCCTTTCAGTAACTGGCTCAGGACGTTGGTGCTCACCACAAATCCACCTGTAGATCAACGTGACTCTTAGTGAAGACACTCATGCCTGTTGGTGTGTGTTTGCTTCATCCTCACATTTAGAGGATGTGAGTCACAGGAGGAAGTCCAAAATTCTTTTGTAAAGAGCTTTTCCTAAACCACCTTGTTCCGAGTGCGCCAAGGGACGGCTGCATGGAGGCAGCCCCTGTGTCCATCCCACCATCATCCACCGCACCCCACCCAGAACATGAGCTGCTCAGCCAGTCTCTCCCGACCGCCCACACCGCTTTCTAGAATTAGGTTCCTGAAGGGACCCTGCAGGGAGGTTTACATAGGTGAGGTTTAGATCCACGGCTCATCTGTGATGCATTCTTCTTCCCCAGAGACCTCTGAGAACGGAACCCTGGTCACACTCCTTATGAACATGCTAGCTGGACCCCTGAGGGTGTCTGCTCAGGACAGTCCCTTCCTGTGGAGCACTGCAGCATGACCGACCTCACTCTGTGAGCTGAATTAACTTCCCTCAAAGTCACATGTAGGATCCCAGCCCTCTGTGACTACTGCATGGGACAGGGTTTTTAGGGTGGGTGTTAAGATTAAAAGAGGTCTAAGCGTGAAAGCATCGTTCTCCAGGGTCAGTGTCCTTGAGACTCTTCTACCTAGGAACAGGGCCCTCAGGTGGAAGCAACCTCTTGCAGGACTGAGAGAAATAAGTTCTGGTGTTCAGCCACCTGGCCTGTGGAGTTTTGCTATGGCAACTGAAGCACAGGAAGTGCCCACCTGATGGGGATTGCTGTGGTCAACGAGTGAGTAATAACAGCTCTGTGTGGCCCAGCTCTCTCAAATATGTCACTGTTGGTTATACAGCCCTCAGCAAAAACAAAAGTTTCACCACTGAAATAAACGTTGTGTAAGTGACGGCCTGCATGCTTAGCTCGTAAGGCCTGTGGTCTAATAGCAACCCCTGTTGTGTAAGTGATAGGCCAGAGCACGTCCCACCAGGCCTAGGAGGACCGAGGGGTGGCACCGTCAGACCTCGCCTCTTGTCCACTGTCTGCATCCTGCAGTTCAATCCTCAGTCTCCCTGGCTCCTGTCTGGGGATCTACTGTGCACCAGTACTTCCCCTTGCTGCCTTTGGGTTCCTGCTGTTCAAATAAGAGATCAGTTCCCAGTGAGACTCGGCATGTGGTCCTGGGACTGCATCAAGGCCTTCCCTAGCCCAAACATGAGCCTTCCCAATTAAAACTGGGAAACAACGCCCAGAGAGCGAATCCACAAAGTCCTACTATGGGGACTCACTGAGGAGCTGGGGCCTGGGGAGGCAGAGCTGGGCCTCCCACCATGCCAAAGCACAGAGGAAGTGCTGAGCAGGACCACCTGCTCCCCTTGGCCACCGTCCACGCAGCCCCTCCCCTACCTCTGCAGGGACCCCTGGGAGCTGTGCAGCTCACCTCCCTTTGCTATCAACTTCATCAGCACCTGCGTCCCCTCACCCCAGGGCCATCCTGCCACCACTTCTTAAAGTTCTCCCTGTGCCATTGCGGTTCTGTCCTTGGAAGCCCCACAGACCCTTGGTGCAGCCTGTTTAAAAGGTCCAGTAATCAGGAGACCTAGCTGACCACTCTGAGCCTGCTGTGATCTCCAGATGTCCTCCACTGAGTCCTTTGGATCCCATCTCTGAGACGAAGGACAGGCCCTGGGCCACAGGCTCAGTACGTGTGCCCTCAGCCATCAGTACTGCTCTCACCCAACCACAGCAAGGATCATGAGAGGGGGTGCTGGGGTGTGGGTAAGGAAAGTGCTCAAAGCAGCCTCTGCCTGCCACACTGCTGGCGAGATCTGGCAGGCCATGTCTGTCCACAGGCCCCCACAGTTAGGGGCAGCCAAGCAGCTTGGCTTCACCTGATAGCTGTTCCAGGTGCTCCCTGCACAGTCCTGGGGTAGAGGAATGGAGAGGCCAAGTGTCAGAAAGGTCACCCTAGCTCAGAGAGGTCACCCTAGCTCAGAGAGGTCATGCTAGCCCAGAGAGGTCACTCTAGCTCAGAGAAGTCACCCTGGCTCCGGGAGGATACCCAGGTAAGGAGGGAAAGAGCAAAACCAAGAGGTCTGGTCTGAAGTCCTTGCTCACTGGGGCTCAGAGCCTCCAAGGACAGTGGCCTGGCCATCAGGGCACAGTGCCAAAGATGGTGTTGAAGACCTTGTGGCCCTGAATGAGCCTCCAGCTCACACCTACAGAGCCCAGAAGAGCTGCTTCACACGGGGTTGACCCCCTCAGAGGCCTGTCCACCCCTAAGCCTTCGCATCCTCAGCGGGAGGGCTGCAAAGAGAAGCTTAGGGAAGGGGTGAGCTACAGCCTGTGCTAGGTCACCTTAGCTCAGGGAGGTCACCCTAGTCAAGTGCTGAGGTGGCAGCTTGCAGGCCAAAGCCAGCCATGCGGAACTGTGAGTTTGTGACAGAGTCATCGATTTCAACCCCCTGGTTGAGAAGGAGCTGAGAGGGTGCTCCATTGTGGATGCCACGCATCCAAGGAAACTTATGGATTTTCTCATTTCAGAAAACCAGTCGCGTGACAACGGAAACATCACCCACACGAGCACCAAGCAGCCCGTCAAGAGCTTACAGCGTGGCAGGCGCTCTTGCGGCGCTCAGGAGGGGGCTGGATGCGCACAACCGAGCTCTGATCACACCCAGTGCGGACAGAATTATCACTTCCCAAGCCACAGGACTCTAGTTGTGGTTCCATTTGCTGAAATGATCTATGCCTAGTGACTTCTTTTCAAGCTTGACTCTCTTGTGTCATTCACTTCTGTGAGTTTAGGAATCAATGACTTCTTTTATAAGGAGAATAACCATAACAAACCAATCAAATTCATCCAGTAAATAGCAAAGACCTATGGCACACGTATGTACTCACATATTTATAACTTCTGCATGTCATCCTAACCTACATGTTGTAGCCTGTACGTGCACAGAACAGGAAATGGCCCTCAGCCACTCCTGTCCCCACCTTCCGGCTGCGCTAATGTGAAACAGCGCCCACTCCGACCATCGCAGGGCAAGGCTGTGTGATCCTCCTTCTGCAGAGGAGCTGGAGAAGTGGTGCCGCAGACCCAGAGCACACAGCTGGGCAGTCCTTCCACAGGACAGTCCCTGAGTACCTGTCCTAGGTGTGGGAGAGCTCGCCCCACACACCCTCAGGGGGTCCTACATGAAGTTGCTCAGATGTTCAGCAGGCACCTTCCGGCCAAGCCTGTGCCTTCCAGCAACACGGCTGTGCTGACGTCGCAGACCCTGACCACTCAACTTCCTGACACAGCGTGCACTGGAGTGGAAATGACAGGAGTGGCAGAGTCACATGGTGTGGCGCTGGGTGTGACACCGTCCGGGAGCCAGCAGGGCTTCCTCAGAAAAATCACGTGTAAAGTATGTCCTGGAAACTGCGAGCAGGTTTTGACCTGCCTACAAGTAGAAGGGGAGAAAGGATCACCAGGTCAGGCAAGGGGAGCGAAACTCTTGTGCACTGGCCCATTGTGGACCTGCGACCCACAGCACCCGCAGCAGGGCACAGTACAGGCAGGAAGTGTGGACAGAGGGGACAGAGATCTGCAGAGGAAGATCCTCAACGCGCCTCCACAACAACTTCCAGAGCACCCAGGGGGAAGCAGACTGGCTCCACTCCAGAGGGAAGCACGGTGGTGGGGGAGACCCCAGCTTGTACCGCCAAGGTGACAATCAAACAGCACTTAACACCTGACAGCCTTCTTGACGCCTTCATCCCTGTGACCCCCACTGCCCTGAAAGAGGCTTTACCGTTGCATTTTGCAGTGTGACAGTCTCACCATCTTGCAGCAAGAGCAACTGAACTGCCTACCGAGTGCACCTCACAACCCTGAGTTCACGAGCACTGGAAGTCAGCCTTGACCTGAGTCCTCGCCTACGTGCGTCTGCGAGTACGCCACACGTCATTGTTGCGAGAAAGCCGAGCTGAAACAGGCATTAACTGTGTGCTTAGCAAATTGAAACTTTGTTAGGATCCAAACGCACAGGCTTCTGACTTGTTTTGAAATCATTCTTTTCAAAAACAGCTAAAAATATCAGACAAAGCAGATTCAGGAAAAATTAAGCTCAACAAAGAAACAAATTTCCCTGGTCCTTGCTCGCAGGAGGAAATTGTATTTTAAGACTTAAAGACTCGTTCGGGCAGAAAGATGTTCTCTGCAGAACGCGAGCAATCTGCACGGCACAGCCAAGGGCAGAGTGCTGTGGTCTGGAGGAAAGGTGTCCTCCAAAAGCCATCGTGTGAGAATGCGAAGGCCGAGTGAAATGATTGCACTGTGAGAGCCTTAACCGACCCTGAGTTCATCCCCTGGTAGGGATCAGGGCAACTGTCCCAGGTAGGGTGCGGCTGGAGGAGGTGCTCATCCGGGGCGTGCCTTTGGGTATAGATTTTGCATCTGGTGTGGACTTTCTCTCTCTGCTTCTTGGATCCAAGCCTCCTGCCATGCTGTTCAGCCTCGCCTCAAGCCCTGAGGAACGGAGCCGGACTTCTCTGGACTAAGACCTCTGAAACTGGAGTCCCTAAATAAACTACGTCCTCCAAAAATTGTTTTTGTCAGGTCCTTTGGTTGCAACAATGAAAACACTGACTCAAACAGAAATTGGTACCAGCACTGGGGTTATTGCTGTGACTTACCTGACCATGTGCTTCAGAAGCTTTTATTTTTTTCAAAGACAGAGGGACAGTGAGAGAGAGAGAGAGGGAGAGAGAGAAAATCAATTTTTATTTAGTTTTTCATGTGGCTTTCATTGCTCCAACACTTTGTTTTGTACGTGGTGCTGGGGTTCAAACCTGCATCCTCGCACATGCTAGGCAAGCACCATAACCACTGAGCCACCACTCCAGCCCTGGTTCAGTAGCTTTTTGAGCTTTTTGGAAATTTTGGGAATGATTGCATGTTGGAAAAGCTTGTTGTGAGCAGACTTTAATGGGTGTTTCTAGTGGGAGCTCAGAGGACCAGAATGCCAACAGGACTGTGGACAGTGAAGGTGGGGTCACAAGATGTCAGAGGAGGAAGACTCTATTAGAAACTGGACTACAGGCCATTCTTGTTATATTCTTGCTAAGAACTTGTCTGCAGTTTGCCTGTGTCCAGAGACTTTCTGCGAAACTATTATAAAATCTGGTAGAAGAAATTTGTAGGCAGCATAGTATTGAGGCAGTGGCACAGATGTTGCAGGTGGCTTTTAGCCAAGTTTATTGTAGCATTCAGGAACAGAAAGAAGACCAGAAAGATCTGAAAAACGTGGACTAGAAAGGTAAGAGTAAAAATGGGGCTAAGGAAGCTGCCTTTGTTAAAGACATTGCCCACCACTTAAAAATTCTAAAGACTTTTCCCAGAGGCAAAAAGAAAGAAGCCTTAAGAGCATCTCAGGATTTGGCAAGACCACACCCATCTCAGGCCCAAAGGAATAAAAATTCCTTTGAAAAGAGACCGGTGGGGCACCCTGCTCCCACAAGCAGGCCTAGGAACGGTTCTCAACGTGCCTAGAGACTCAGGCACTCAGAGGCTGCTGCAGCCAGGGTCCCTGCAGGCTTGGCGACTGCTCAAGATGACGTCAGACCTTAGTGTCAACCAAGTGGTACTGGTTCTGCAGGATTGCAGGATGCTGGAATTAGGGGGTAATAGGGGCTTCCACCAAGATTTCCAAGGAAGGACTGGGAGGCCAGGCAAGCTGCAGCAGGGTCAGAGTCCCTGTGAGCAGCCCCCGAGGAGGCGGTGTGTGGAGATGTGAGAAGGAAGCCACACCTGCCGTGGAGACCCCTGAGATCAAGAAATGCCAGTGCCATGGAACCTCTCATGAAGAAAGCTGCAGGAATTCACACACAAACCAACAGAGAGGTCCCGTGGGCTGCAGCCACAGGCCTCAGGGGCGGAGCTGTACAAGACCTTTGGGCAAACTATCAAGATGCCACACACTGCAGATGCCGGACAGGGAGCTAAGGGACCTGTTTGCCCTGCTGGATTTCAGTCTTGCTTTGGTCCCATCCCTTCTCTCTATGCCCCCATTCATCTGAATGGAAATGTTTACTATGTGCCTTTGTATATTGGACATAGGTAACTTGATTTTTTATAGGCATTCACACTGAGAATTTGCCTTTGAACTTTGGGCAATCTTGGAGCTGTTGAGATGATGGGGACTCTTGGAAATGGACTAAATGTAGTTTGCATTGTCAGATTGTCACGAGCTTTTGGGAGCCAGGGGCATAACATTATGGTTTGAATGAAAGGTGTCTCTCAAAAGCTCATGTGTGGCGATGCGAAGGCTGAGGGGGAATGATTGGGTTATAAGAGCTTCAATCTATCAGTGAAGCGATTCCCTGATAGGGTCATTGGTAACCGGAGGCAGGTAGGGTGCAGCTGGAGGAGGTGGATTTGGGGGGCGTGCCTTTGGGGCATATGTTTTCTATATGGTGTGGAGTTTCTCTGCTCCCCGGCACCATGTGCTCTGCCATGATGTTCAGCTTCACCTTGAGCCCTGAGGAATGGAGCCGCCTTCCATGGACTAAGCCCTCTGAAGCTGTGAGCCCCCAAATCAACTTCTCCTCCTAAAATTGTTCTGGTTGCAGCAACCAAAAAGCTGACTGAGCCACAGAGGCACCACCCTGAAGGGTCATGGGGTTGATTGCTCAGGTCTAATCCAGGCAGAGGCACTCCGTCCACAAAGCACAGTGGACCTTCCCAAATTAGTTCCAGGGCTGCGTGGCCAGCCCCCCAGGTGGAGGAGGCAGGTGGGAAGCAGGGCTCTTGCTGGGCAATTTGGCCAGTGAATGATGAGCCAGGACAGCGGAAACTAGCAGGTAACCCTGAAGAAGCAAGGTACTTCCCTCGGGCATTTCCAAGAGCTGCTTCTGACGAGAGTCCTGTGCTTTCAAGCACCACCGCATCTCTTCAAAGTCCTCACATGTGACTTTTCCGCCAGCCCCTCCAGCTCATCAGCATGACCATGTCCTGCTCCCCAGGCCTGCCTGATACCAACTCATGGACCCCAAGGCTCAGCTCACTACCGCGCTCCTTGCCCTTCCTCAACTCACCGTCTTCAAGCTTGCTGATTCTTTTTTCTGTCTTGGACTCCTGCTGAGCCTGTCTACTTGGACTCCCAACTTGATTAATGTACTTTCCAACTTCATCATTTCTCTTTGGTTTGTTTTAGTAACTTCTGTCTCTTTGGCAATAGTCTGCACTTGTTAAACATCATTCACACATTTTCCTCTAGATTTTTAAGCTCTTTGAACACATCCAGCTGGTTTAATGTCTTGATCTACACCTGGAGGTGTGCACCTGTGGTCCCAGCTGCTCACGGCTGAAGTGGAGGGTCTCTTGAGCCCAGGAGTTCATGACCAAACTGGGAAACACAGCAAGATTTTGTCTCAATAAATGAGCAAGTGAACAATTTTGGTCTAGTCAGTCACACATTTGGTCTTGCTCATGTATTTTGCTATGTATGGTTATTACATCGTCGTTGCTTCTTTTATCTCATGTTCTTTCTTGAAAATTGGACATTTCAAACGACGTTACATGGCCACTCTGGAAATCCTCCCTCTCAGATTTTTTTTGTACTTGTTGGTGTTTGTTGTAGTGATCTGTTTAATTTCTCTAAGTTAATTCTGTAAAGCCTGTATGTTTGACATGTGTGACCACAAAGTCTCTATTTGATCCACATAGTGGTTTGTTAAAGGTTTGACAAAGATTTCCTTAGGCATCTGGAACCAATATCTTTCAGTATTTGCCGGAGACACTACGTGAATGTTAGGTCAGCCGTCAACATTCAGCCAGGTCATTTACAACTCTGCCTAGCCTTCCCTTCTTATTTGCTCAAAACCTCAAGGTCAGGAAAGGGTGAGGGCTTAGGGCTTTCTCAGGTTTCTTTCTGAACATGTACAAACTCCCAGAGCTTTAAAAAAAAATCCCTGCAAACATCTGTATTAGTTTTTCGTTATTACCTCCAAATGCCAGAGGTTGGGTTACTTATAAATAAAAGAGGTTCTATTCAGCTCACAGTTGTGGTGCTAAAAGTCCAAACAGCACAGTGCCAGCTCTGGCGAGGGCTCTCCTAGCTGTGTCACATCACAACAGACAGATGAGTGCATGTGAGGTAACCACGAGGTGACACAGGAAGCCTGGAGCAGGCAGGGCCAGCCTCCCTGCTTTATGAAAGCTCACTCTCAGAGAACTAACCGGATCCCACGACTGCTCCTCAAGCCCTCGCCCTGGGGGTGCAGCTTCCCAGTCCTGTGCAGGAGGCCCCTCTTCTGAGTACGGCCAAAAGCGAACCCCTGGAGGACCGGCCACACCCAACCCAAGGCAGCTGCCCAGTGCCAGCTCTTCCTGCCTACAGACTGCAGACATTGACACTTGACCACACCCTCTGGGGACAAGTAGGACTGGCAGTCAGCTGAGGTCAAAACAGGCCACAGGCGTGGTCCTCCCAGGACCCAACAGGGGAGTGACACTGACTGCTGTGAGGAGAGGGAGGCTTTCAAGCAGCTCCACCTCTGTTCTGCTTTCTGTGGTCCCAGGAAGGCCAGGGACCTTCTGTTTCTGCTCCCTAGTGAGGGAGCAGAAAAAGGGGCTGCATGGTCAGATCCTCGTAAGGAGCACTGTCCCTGATTTGGTTCTTTTCTTGACATGTGCTCCCTATACCATTCAAATCTGGCTAATTTCCACAGTTAACCTTGGAAAACCTTGATTTCAATCATTTTTGAGGAGTGGATGTTTGGAGTCCTGACTGCATTTCCACCGAGACCTCATGGCTGCTGACTTTGGCCATCTGCCTTCTGCCCTCCCCTCATGAAGCTCAAACATGCAGAAGGCCATCTTCAAAGCAGAGGTTTGCGGAGCTCAGGCCCAAGCACTTATTACACCTTCTCGTTTTTCCAAACCATGTGCTCATCTGAATGATTCAAATTGGTAAGCAAGAGTTCAAATTCTACAGCAATTTTCAAAAGAATCTGGGTGTTGGTGCCAGCTTTCAATGAGTTAAAAATGTAGATTCCCTGGCCCTCCCACCTTCTGAGTTAAAGCACCCCATACTGCAGCCTGGGTTTCTACTTTAAGGAACTTTACAGCACAACAAGATTGGAAGATCTTCTTCACGCTGTGGGGTGATGACCTCTGCTTCACAGCTGTGTGTTGGGTAATTCAAGGGTGCACAGGAGGGACGCGGTAAACCACGGCATTGGCTATGGTCCTCCCAGTCTTTCTGCATGACTTTGCCAACACTGATTAATAACTACCCATTCCTTCCCCAGGTTGAAAGAAGAGCCACCCTCTAAGAGTCGAACGCCATGATCATGGCCTGGATCAGTGTGTCACAGTCAGCAAAGAGAGAGTTTCAGCACCAGGGAATTAAGGCATGAAACAGCTGGAGGTCTTTTCAGGGTTTAAAGCAGGAACCCCCGAGGAGACCCTTTCCAGTACCTTGGTACTCCGTGGGGTTCTCTCTAATTGTTACAAGACTCCACCTGAGGGGCTGGAGCGGTGGCTCAGTGGTTTCAGCGCTTGCCTGGCAAGCATGAGGACCCGGGTTCAAACCCCAGCACCACGTACACAACTGAGTGTTGGAGCAACTAAGGCCATGTGAAAAACTAAATAAAGCTGTTTCTCCCTTTCTCTGTCTCTCTCACTGTCCCTCTCTCTTTAAAAAAAAAAAAAAAAAGACTCCACCTGAGCACTCATCTGCCCCTTGATATTTCTGTGGATTTGTCTTATCTACTACAATTTATCTTCTTCCTTAAAACTACATGGCTACGTTCCTTGGGGGCAAGGGTCACATGTCATGTTCTTTTTATCCCTGACAGCATTAAACATGGTGAGCTGTCACTAGAGAAAATGCCAACTGATTAACTAAGTGAGAAGGAGGATTTACTCAAAGAAATCTCTCCCTTTGGTCCACAAATTATTATTCACGAAGACAATATGATCTTCTTGAAGTCATGTTTATAAAACACTTTACAATAAGAGACAAATTACAGTAAAATACTTCATAGTGAACTGTATCAAGGTGTTTTTTAGTTAGACAATTACTAGATAATGTATCTTATGTTTTTGGTGAATATAAACCTACATATATCCAGCACCTACAGTGTAATTGCCTATGTAGAATGGATTCTTGGCATTTCATTCATTCACTCCCCATTTCTTACCTCCCTATCAGAGACGTTGCCTAGATAAGAGGGTACTAAGCACCTCCAGGGATTAAATAGGACTTCAGAGGCTGGAGTGTATTTATAGGTATTAATTACCTTCATTCTAGTCTTTGCAAACCTTCAAATCACATTGTGCATGATATTCCAAAGGACAATGAGCAGTCCCAAGTGTAGACACTAAATGTCTAACCCAAGAACATTGGACAGTAACAGCATACTCCTTAGGACAGCTCTTCGCACAGATAGAAATGACCACAAGATGATTTTGCAGACAGCACATCTGGCCTGGCCCCCCAACCCAGAATCACCAATCTTAGAGTGAAGATGTGTTTGTGGGCACATTGTTCCAGGCCTCACCCCTTCAGAGAGCCCTAACCTCCTTGCTGCCTGGGAATCCCCACAGTCATGATGACCACTAGGTGGGAACCAAGTGTCATCTGCCTGTATCATCAAGCCTCCCAGTCAGGAAGGGAGGACCGGCACAGCAAGGGTGGGTGAGAGGCAGGGAGGCCTGGTCTCTCTTCCCCTCCACACAGCAAGGCACTCCATGGATGGGCTTAGTGAAAGAGGAGGGTGAGGAGCCTTGATCACCAGGGCCCACTGCAAAAGCCCAGAGACCTGGACAGTCGACTGACATGGGTCCTCCTGTCAGCAGAGAGAGGCCATCTCACAGAGGCCACGGTGGCAAGAGGGACAGCTGGAAGTGGGTGGGGAAGACACAGAATGCAGCAACACAGCCCTGTTGATAGACACACTTTAACCCTCCAGACCCACATCGCAGGATCCAAGAGACAGCCTGGTGCTGGGCATTTTTCTCCAATATTAAATCACATTTTTCTGTTTCTTACATATTGCTTATACCTAGGGAAGATAGTATTGGAAACACATTTTTAAATGACTTATTAAAGACATTATTTTTCCCTTAATTGCTGTCTATTAATCTTTTAAATAAATATTTTTGCTTAAAAGAAGTGTAGACTACTAAAGTAATTTAACTTTAAATTTTTTTTAGTTTATTTTCTAAACTATCTTAACTAAAGATGGTAAGTCCTATGGACCAAGACTTTTCTCATGAAAGCACAGAGAAAATATCAAATTTGTGCACAATGCCAAAGGAAAATATGGAGTTTCCACTCACTAAAAAAACCCTAAACAGGAGGAAAGTGGGAGGGGAGTTTTTGATACTGTGCAACCCTATACAACACTAGAGAATTGGACACAAGGGCTTCATAGAGCTGTCATATGAAAAAGTTCTATTGTACTCAGAGTAGATTTCATCTCAGTATCCTGTTCCAAAACTGAGTGTGATGGAGATGCCACACTGGAAGGATCTGCAGGCTCAGCTCCAACACCCCATGGCTGAGTCCCATAAATTGAGGTGGGGAGCTCTGGGGTTTTGTTAATCATCAGGTTAGTTTGGAACAGCATTGTCCGTAGATGGAATAAAGCACGTATGTGCCTCTCGACTTTCAGAGCCTGTAGGTCATGCTGTGATTGATAAAATATAGATCATCTAAATGTACCTGGTTCACTGCAGTGCTTCTCACTTTGTATTTCTTATATGTGTGACTTTGCTGAAATCACTTACCAGTTCCATGGTGCTTAGCGACTTGGGGGAGCTCCTTATAGGTGGTAGGGTCCACTACAACAGAACTTGGCCCTTCCCTTCCAAACTGTGTGTCTTTTACTTTTTCTTGACTTATTGCATTGGCCAGAACTTCCACGCTGTGTTGCTGAGAAGGGAGTCTGCTGCCACACCCTTGCCTTCTCCCCAGCTACAGGGAAGCCTTTGGCCTTGCATGAATGAGTGTGATGCTCTTCATGAAGTTGAGGAGTCTCCTTGCCTAGTCTTGTTTGTGGAGAGTTTGCAACCATGCCTGGGGTTGGATTTTGCCTGAAGCTTCTTCTGTATTATTATGCCCATAAAATTTTTTTTCCTTAGTATCCTATTGCTGTGCTGAATTCTTCTTGCTGATGTTTGAATGGCCATCCAGCCTTGCCCTCCTGGAATGACCCCCACTTTGTGTGGTGTGTCTTTCTGGTGTTTTTTTCTGATATGGTATAAATTTAGGGTACAAAGCATGATGCTTTGGTATACATACACATAATGAAGTGATTGCTACAGTCACCAAGGTAACATGACAGCATCTCGTGGTTATATTTTCTGTGTGTGGAGAAGTACCTACAATCTACACTCTTGGTGAATTTCCAGTAGCATTGCTAGACGTGATTTACCAGTGTTTTGTTGAGGACTTTCATGTCTATGTCCAGGAGAAATATTGGTCTGGTCTGCATTTATATTTTTCACATTGTAGTTTGTCTATCCACACACATGAAAACTACATTTACCCATATACAAAAGTCTAGGAATTATTTGTGTATTTTTATGTATAATAAAGAATCCATAAAAGTTGGAAATCACCAGGCAAAATGATTACTAGCATCCCTTTCACTTTTATGAGACCATAAAACAGTATAGAGGTTCCCTCCTGCAAAATTAAAATAAAACTACCATATGATGTAGCAGTGGCACTCCTGGGCGTTTATCTAGTGCAATGAAATGAGCTGTCAGAGACATCTGCCCTCCATCCAGGCTCACCACAGCTCCATTCACATCGGTCAGGAGACAGAGTCAACCGTGTACCATCAGCAGGTGAACGGACACGGAAAGCTGGTACCTACACACTATTCAGGTCACATGCATGCATCATGAGTGGAATAAGCCAGATGGACAAATACTGCATGATCTCACTCACATGTGGAATCCAAAAGAGCTGATATTACACCAGGTGAGAGTGAACAGCGGTGACCAGAGGCCAGGGAGAGCTGAGGTTGATCAGTAACTGCATGGTTATGGCGAGACAGGAGCAAGAGATTCTGTCTTCTATTGTGCCATAGTTTATGATGATGATGCACTGTGCATTTCAAAAGCTAGAAGAGGGGACTTTTTGATGTCCCCATCACAAATAAATGGTAGTGTTTGAGGGGTTGATATGCTCATTCCCCTGTTCATTCATTATACAACGTATGCATGGATCAAAACAGTGTGATGAATACCATACGCTTTTACAATCATTGTCAATTTAAAAGGAACACATGAGGTTCCTGATACACAAGAGTGTGCATAGTGTGATCACAGCTGCATTGAATGCATTCTAAAAGGTCCCAAAGACAATACATCAGAATCGTTTTTTAAAAACATCAGGTAAGAGCTGGAACAGTGGCTGAGGGGTTGGAGCGCTTGCCTGGCATGCGCAAGGACGCGGGTTCAAACCCCAGCACCACAAGCACAAGTAAGTGTGGGAGACATAAGGGAAGGGCCAGAGGAAAAACTAAATAAAGATGATTCTCTTTCTCTCATTCGCTCCCTCTCTTTAAAAGAAAATGAAAACAATTGGGTAAGCAATTTAGCAATTTGTATATGTAATTAAGGTTTGTAAAAGATAACTTTACATGAAAGAAAACAATGATCTAAATATGAAACTTGGGCAGTGAGGGCTGGAGTGGTGGATCAGCGGGTACAGTGCTTGCCTGACATGTGTGAGGGGCGAGCAAGCAGGTTCAAACCCCAGCACCACATACACAACAAAGTGCCCGAGCAATGAAAGCCACATGAAAAACTAAATAAGATTGATTCTCTCTCTCTCCCTCTCTCTAAAAAAATTTTTTTAAAAAAATTAAAAACAACACGGGCAGCAGGCAGGGCTGGGAGGAACTCCCAACCTTTAAGCCTGGCTCACATACGGATGCTAACTGAAAGCCACCTGCAGTGAGTGCCCTCTGTGGTGGGAAACTCCAGCACTCCGTTCCCTTCGACTTTTCTGACCTTTCAACTTACAGCTCTCTGCTATTTGAAGTCTAGCAACTGATCCAATTTCACTCATCTGGGGGAGGATTCAAGTAAAAGTGGAGCAAATGATTGTTTAAACGATATGCACAGCATGGCCCAGATGCCCCCACCCTCCTCCCTGCCCAACCCTCCTCCCCTCCTGCTGCTCGCTCACTGGGGACAGCCCAGGAGGATGCCCTGAAGGTGGCCAGGAGGCCACCGCCTGGTGATGGAATTTTGAATGCTCACTTTCTTCCTCATAATCCCTTATAGCAATTCTGTATCCTTTTCACAAAAACAAGAGAATTCATTTCTATTAAAAATAGAAAGAAAAAAAGAAACAGTGAGGGGAAGAGGGAGGAAGAAAACATTTACAAATATAGGTGTCAATTTTCCACCAACACGATCTGTCATGTCTTCCCTGATGGCATCCAAGTTTAATGAAAATTATTTAATGTAACAACTGCATATTCTGCTCCCATTCTTGGAGAAAGGCCTTATGAAATGGGGGGTAAACTCTTAAACTAGACCACTTTGAAGAACACATTTTATTTTCAATTAAAGAAAATGGGTTCGAATCACACAGTCCAGCCAGATTTCAGATGGCACACAGGAACAGGGTGACTACTTGCATTATTAAATAGAAGAACAGAAACTCTCAATTCTTCATTTCTGGCCTTGTAAGCTTGCTGGCATTCATGCTAGAGCTGCAAGTCAGGAGAGAAATTTTGTGCCCAGCTCTTGAGAGAATGATTGCGACCACACTGGCAGCAGACCCAGGCCCAGCAGCGTTGACCCAGGCCCAGCAGCGTTGACCCAGGCCCAGCAGCGTTGACCCAGGCTCACCAGCATTGACCCAGGCCCAGCAGTGTTGACCCAGGCCCAGCAGCGTTGACCCACGCTCAGCAGCGTTGACCCACGCTCAGCAGCGTTGACCCAGGCCCAGCAGCGTTGACCCAGACCCAGCAGCGTTGACCCAGGCTCAGCAGTGTTGGCACTGTAGGCAATCACGCATCAGTCAAATCAAAGCACAGTACGCAGAACTTTTCCCCTACTCATACTACTTATGTTGTTATCAGCAGATACTTAAGCAAAAGTTGAAGCCATAAGGAACATTAAATTTATCTCTTGGAGATAATACTGTAGGCAAAAATTAGCAGCCACACAGAAAGACATGCACATGTTAATTTAAACACTGAGTTGAAACACTAGCCATCAAGTTCAAAAATTCACACAAAGCAATCTGGGACACTGTTTTAACCTGTTACGGTGAACAAAGTGATCGATCGCATTGGTGCTCTTCCTCTGGCCTTCTGAGGAGAAACCCATCAGCTCTGAAACATCCAGGGGCAGGCTCTCAAATCCCTCCTGCTCCTGGAAGCCCACAGTTCTGAGGCAGGGATGATATTGAAAATCTGAGCCATGTAAACAGTAGCAAAACTGAGTGATTTAAAGCCCGAGTGAACCTGTTTTCACGGAACCGTGGAAGTTGAGTCCTGTGAAGGCCCTTCCTCTCAACGCTGGGAGTTCCTGCAGATGCATCAGAGCCGGCCTCCGCTCTGGCCTAACCAGTCCCCAGCTGGTGGTTCCTGAGACCCGGCCTCCAGGCCAGCAGCATTGGCTGGCCCACAGAAGAATGCTTCAGGAACACACGTTCCTGGGCCTCACTCCCGCAGCACCTCTGCTGACCAGCACCTCCAGTGACCCTGCTGCTCCAGGAAGTGTGACGACCTCCTCCAGGGAGACCAGAGAACTGCACTGCTGCAGCTAGGGTCTGATGCCAAAGCTGAGCTCTTTCCTGTGCTTCCCATTTCTGAAGGAAGAATGGCTTGCCTGCCATTCACAAGAAACAAGTTCTCAGGGACCGCAGCCAGCACCTCAGTGAAGGCCCTCCCGACCCAGCCTGCCAGGGCTGGTCTCCGGCTCTGACTCTGAGGAAGCTGACCATGAACCCTGCATTTCTTACGCTTTGCTGTAGAGACAGGGTAGCAGGGGAAAATCCTAAACCCAGACACAACGATGTGTGGCCCAAGCCTTCTGCGGACCCCTCAGCCCTGACAGGCACTGAGAGATCGAAGTGTAGGAACAACTAAGAAATGAGCAGGAGAAAATGAAAGAGAGAACCCAGGATAGGCAGTGGCTGGGAATGGAAGAGGAACTACAAGACTTCGACACCACCAAGGGCTGGTGCGGTCCATGGGCTAGCTCTCCTCCACTTCCAGCCAGGCAGAGACGGTGTGGATGGATGGGAGAGGAGGAGGCTGGAGGCTGCTTGGGCCACTGCCTTGTCCAATTGTCCAGTCCTGGGCCATCACCCTGTCTCCACTGTCTCCAGAAAGACAGAAGGTCCACAGAAGCCTCCAGGCTCTGAGGAGCAGGTCTCTGTGCCCATGTGAAGTGACGCTCTGGGATTTTGTGAATAATTTAGAAACTGTGAGGTACTTGGCATGAGCACATGACACCCCAGAGGCCTGAGGTGTGCTCCTTGGTTGCCCTGGAGACCTGGGAAACCTCTTCCTCCAGGACAGCAGGTAAGCCCTATGCACAACATGCCCTGCAAAACCACCCCCCCAGCCCGGGGCTCCAGGAGGGCCCTCTCTGGGGTGCTTGCCAATCTGGAAGAGTGCCTCTGGACACCCCAGGATCCTCAGCACCACCCCAGGACTCCACCACATGGGGTGGCAGCATGACTGCCCCCAAGGAACCACCAGAGGAAATGGAGCTCGCAGTGCTACAGAGATCCTCAGAGGGAGGGCACATAGAGGACCTGTTCAGGAACTGTGTGATCAGAGAGACTCCCCAGTGTGGCACGCAGTGACCCACAAGGAGCCTGAGGGCACAGAACACAGGCCAGAGGCCACCGCATGGATTCACCAGTCCCAGCACAGCTGCTGTTTCCATAAGCAGACAGCCAGTGGCCTCTTCTGTCCTTGGACTTCTCCATCAGTGAAAAAATGAGAGCTACACAGCTCACCTTGAGATAACCAGAAATCCATTCTCCAGAAAAAAGATGAGGCTCTCCCACCCCGAACATGCCACTGCGACCTCGAGTTAAGGCTCAGCTCCTCCCAGCCCGCAGCGTGGCAAACGCAGCCATCAATGAAACAGAGAAAACCCAGCTGAGGCTATTTCCCCAAGGTTCACAGGCCCCTTCGCCCCTCTTTCCATGCCCCAAGAGGAGAGGCCTGGCATGGGGACGAGTAATAGGGCTGCCAGGGACACATGAGCCCTCACCAGCCAGGCCAAGGGCAGCCTGCAGTCCTGCAGAGAAGCCAGTGCCCAGGGCCTGCTCCCAGCTCTACACATCCAGCCCAGGAAGCTGATATGTGGCCTTGGAACCCCAGGATGGCAGGCCAGCTGCCACAATAAGAAGGCAGCAGGACTGGAACCCTCTCAGCAGTGAGCAAGCAGCTCCTGGCGGATGCACTGGACACAGGTCTTAGAGAGGCTCCCCTTCCTCAGCCTGAGCCAAACGCCTCTGAGCGCTCACAGTCTCTCCAGGGTCCGCTTCTCCGCTTCAGGGAGAGAACATCAAACAGATGGAACTACCATTCGATAATTCCTTCTTTCCATGGCAACTCAGAAGGATGAGAATTTCAGGAACTAACTCTATCTGCAATCATAAACAAGTCATTAAGCACATCATTAGGAGCTAATTGAGAAAAAACTCAACATGCAACACTTTTAACAGCCAAAAACAATAGGATTCCCTCCAACAGTCACTTCAAGACATGGAAATATTTGCAGCCCGTGCAGATGAAACTCACACTCAGCAAACGACAAGAGTCCCCAGGAAGAAGCCACGTGGAAGCACTGACCCAACACGTGGCCACACAATCCACACATGGGTTGTGATAAACGGTTGAAGAGGCATGAGAAAGGCCACAGCTCCTCGCTTCACTCAGGCCACTGTGCTTGAACCCCCAGCTTTAGCTCTGCCGTCTCCATGGCTGCATGGAAGCAGAAGCAGACGCTTGGGCGAGCTGTCCTCTCCCGCATGGAGTCTGCAGTCTTGGCTTTAGGGAGCAGTGGAGTTATCACCGCAGGCCTTGTGCACCCCGGAGAACCACACAGGTGACAACCTGCAACAGGACTGAGCCCGTGGCTCAGGCAGTCCAGCCATCCTCTTCACTCTCGGCTCGGCCTCATGATAGCTGGGTTGAAGGAGGAATGTACCTGGGAAGCATTGGAATGAGGAATTCCCAAGAGAAGTTAGCTGAGATAAAAAGACGAGAGCCAAAGAGATTGGAGGAAGGGACAGGACATCGTGACTCTGCTCCCACTGTGGAAAACAGGACAATTTGGATGAAAGCAAAAGTAATTTTCCCAACATATTCAGAAACTGGCCTCAGTCTGTCATGGCGCCAAGCACAGACCTGATCA
Organism: Aplodontia rufa; assembly: GCA_004027875.1. Taxonomy (NCBI): domain Eukaryota; kingdom Metazoa; phylum Chordata; class Mammalia; order Rodentia; family Aplodontiidae; genus Aplodontia; species Aplodontia rufa. The sequence continues at coordinate 30,329 of PVKS010013001.1, read as the reverse complement.
GAACCACCCGACTGCGTCTTTTAGCGCATGGCCTCGGAAGGTGAAATAGGCAAGTGTTCCCAGCGCCGTCACCATATTCATCAATGGGAAACTGGAATTGTTACTTGTACATGACGCAGCAAGCATTTCATCTGTGTAAGTATTCCTGGGCCTGTCACCCTATGTGAAAGCAAAAATCCCAGAAAAGTAGCAGCTGCTTGGGGCACCAAAGCAGTCAAGTGTAAGGAGAAAGCATCAGCTTCCTTTGAAGTACCTAAAAGCACAGTCCTCCAGCAGCCTGACTTCAAAGGCACGGGCAGCTCTCCTCCGCCAGCCTGGCTGCTGGAAGGAAGGGTGCGCCTCTCCCAGGCGCACCGAGGCCTCTCTACTCAGACACACAGGCCAGGTGCTTCCCCACGGGCACAGTAATTATGAGGAAAAATGCCTCGGAGCAGAAGCCAGCAGAAGCACGGTGCTCTTTCTACACTCCTCCAGATAAAGGGGCCTCCCGGAACAGCCCATTCAGAACACTCGGGGTAGGTCTGGATCACTGCCCATGTTCTGATTTGTGTCAGACGACTCAACCTAAACCCTGAACAAGAGCCACTGAGCAGAATGGCAATATGCGGGAACAATATCCCATCCAACACAAAAGCCGAATGAACTGACTTTCAGCAGGTTGCACGTCTGTTAAGCAAACTGGGGGTTTGCTAGTGCGTTATTACTCTAGCCTCTGCCAAACCAGCAGCTTCTGGGTAGGACCTGCAGCAGGCTCAACCATGGTCCTAGGAAAGCAGCCTCAGCCCCTGGGGTTCAATCCTCCCATTTAAGTGCTGTGAGCCTGAGAGAGGTGGGAAAGCCCGAGCAGAACTCCTCATCCTCACTGGGCCAGCAGGAGCACAGGAAGCCTCCAGTTCCCCAGAGCCCAAAAAGGGGTTTCATTCCCAGGATACAACCTTTCTGCTCCCATAAAGTGCAAAAAACTTCCCATGCGAAGGACTTACCAAGCTCTTCTGAATCCCACCTACCTCCTTCCTGCACTACCTCCTTCCCTAGGATAAACACGAAAACTCAGTGTCCCCTCAACCGAACAATTTTCTCCTATTCTGTCCTGAGAGCTACTTACCCTCTGCAAATGTAAACACTGCTCACTGGGATATAGTTAGGGAAAATAAACTGATAAATTATAAAAGCTGAAATGCCGAAGGCTTACAATGACTCTGGGATTTTTAACCTAACATTTGACGTTTCATTGGAGTTCTGATTTGACACAAGCATATGTAACACAAAACCTTTTCCATAAAAAATCTTCATGCTTTTATCTCCTACATACACTATTCTTGCTGTCTGCAAATGACTCTCCTAATAGAAGATGATTTAATACTTCAACACTATTTTCTCATTGTAAACATGAATAAACATGAAATATTTGTGAAAATTACATTTGAAACCCAAGCAGTGGTGGTTTTAACTCCAAATTAACATGACCAGAGGGAATAATATTTGGGGGAAGTATGCATTAACCATAAGCAGAAACATAATAGAAAAGCATATTCTCATGCAAGATGGAGTATTCTGGGTGTTTTCTTCCATGAGATTTGTTTTCCTCTAAAGACCCTGCATCATTTGCATGCAGATCCACACAGCAGTACCGAAATTACTGTGTCCACAACCTCCTCGCCGAATTTGCAAGCCCTCGGTGGGGCAGTCCCGCTCCAGGCACAGCCCTTGTCCTCCCAGGTGGTGCCCATGCCCAGCAGCTGGAACTCAGTGTGTGTAGGACGGGTCTGCCTAGAGAACTCCAAGAGTCTATGTTCACAGGGTGGCTTTTAATGGACTGAGCCACCACCACCCCCTACACTGCCCTCCCAAGATGAACTTGCTGGCCTCAGGACCACAGACAGATGCAGTGTGTCTGCAGAAGCTCCATCCACAGCTTACAAGGAGCAGAGGCCACCTGCCCAGTCTCTCTGTAAGTGGCCAGAAGAGAAGACTTATTACTGTGTCTGTGATCACAGTTTAAAACACACAGCTAATAATATCACTGCTTCTCTTAAAACTGAATTAAAGTACAATGTTTTTTTCCAAATAAATTTGCTTAAAAATATAGATTGCAAATATTTCTCACTGTATTTATGAGACCTGTTCTTATTTCATGAAGAATTGAACATATCTATACAACTCTACTGAACTTTCACTCTTTAAGAGGTATAAACTATGTAGCCTTTTCTTTTGTTTCTGAATTATAATTTAGGAATAAAATAAAACTGAAAAATGCTCTTCTCTGCCGGGGGTGGTGGCACACGCCTGTAATTCCAACATCTCAGAAGGCTGAGGCAGGAGGATCCATGTTCAAAGCCAGACTCAGTTAAGGACCTAAGAAACTTGAAGAGATCCTATCTCAAAATGAAAAAAATAAAAAGGGCTTCGTATGTGGCTCAGTGGTTGAGCACTAATGGGTTCTATACCTGGTGTCAAAATAATAGTAATCATCATCATCATCATCTTCACAGAACTAAGTTTCCTACATGGGTCCGAGTAATGCAACTCAGATGACATGAACTGCTGCGGGTGCCAAGCTGCTGCCACCTGGACAGCTGTTTCCTTCACGTCCAGTCCAGCTGCATGGGAACATGAACGCCTTCTTTCACACGTGAGTACAGTTGGTTGACGGTGGGGTGTCTATTCGACTTTTGATTTCTTTGTTGTCATTGATAGGTGACTTGCTGCGAATGTGGCACTTGAACACTTGCTTGTAGGCCTTCCTGAAGTTTTCTGAGAGAAACGCGTATATGATAGGATTCACGGAGGAATTGCTGTATGCCAGGCAGTGGGCGGTGATCCTGAAGAAGAAGGAGGCCGGGGTCAGCGGGAAGGCTCCAAACTCAGCCCAGAGGTGGATGATGTGGTGGGGCAGCCAGAATATTCCGAACACCACCACCACTACCAGGATCGTCTGTGCCGTCTGCCAGGAGAGAGGAGAGAGGGGGAAGAGAAAGGAAACTCAAGAGAAAGAACCAGCATTCTAAAACACATGCTAAGGTATTTTGTAAATATTTTCATGGAATCAAATAAAAGGCATCCCATCAGCCATGGCCTTCACGTCATGTAGCACCAGGGTGTGAAACTCGTCAAGAGTGGCTGTCACCTTCCACACGATTCTCTGGTTCGTGTGAAGTACATGTGGGTTATACCGGATGTGCCCCATGCCACGGCACAGAGATGCACAAAGGCCTAAGAGCATAGCTCTCTAATGAGCAGGGCTCTCCCAGTGCCCTGAGTTGCTGCTGCCTGTGTTGCTCAGCTGAGCATGGACCTTTCCTCCTGCTGTCACCTCCCCAACAGCTGTGGAGTCTCACCTCTCATGAAACCTGGGGAATCAAGACCACATTAACTGCACCAACTAGTGCGTTTGGAGAGCCATTCCAGCTGTGACTCAGCCCTTCCCTGGCTGAGGTTAATGCAGAACTACTTGCAAGCTGAGAAATGACAGTGGCCGTTGTCCCTTAACAAGGCCTTGACACGAGCCTGCCCTTAACGCCCTTGCACTCTGTACATGGACACCACCTTGCCCGCAGGCTGCACTCTCAGAACACTGGCAGCCACGGGAGGACTGGCCCCTCAGGAGGACATCACCTGTTCAGTATGTACAGAAAGGCAGCACCAGGTACTTAACTCTGACTAACTGAAAGCCACCTCTGTGAATTCAAATAAGAAGCCAAGTTCTTCTTCATTTAAATCCCTTAATTAAGAGTCTAGTATTTTCGTACAAGATAGGGAGCAACCGGTAGGCTCCTTCCTTAACAGGGCCTCCTGTCCCTTGAAGGTGACAACAGAGCCAAGGAGGCCATCCTGAAAACCAGCACTGACAATCACCAGCTACGTGCATTGTCTCACTGAGTGCCCTCCACAGCCCTGTGGAGCAGACCCTGAATGATTCATAGGTTGAAGACGGGGAAACCGAGGCCCAGAAGCATTAAGGCAAGGGTCTAATGCCCTACAGCAGAAAGCCCAGAGCTCAAGCAGGTCAGTGAGCCCCCAAATCCATGTTCACAGCAGCTCAGGGACAGGGATGAGGAGCTCACAGATCCCCTAGGCACCCTCACCCCCTGAGGAGTCCACATGGGGCTGCTTCTCCAGTACAGCATGTCTCAGGTAAGTGGGGGCAGAGGCCCCCAGAAGACAGCATTTGCCACTGTTCTGTGAGTTGATCAGACAAGGCAGCTGCTGGCCTCCCTGGTGTCTGACCACTCCCCTCCCTAGCCCCTCTGCCAGGGGAAGAACACCAAAGTTCAGGAAGCACATTCTTTCCACCCCTTGTCCGAGAGGCAGGAATCAGGTGACTCTTTTTCCTCACAAACAGCCCAGGTTGTGATCTGTAGAATGTCCCTGAACACGTGGAGTGGTAGAGGGGTGGCTAAATTTCAGCAAGCCAGCAAATGCCAGCAGTCGGGACGGAAGAGGGACGCTCACTATCAAGAGGCAAGAGTCTAGGACAGACACCATGTCTGTGCCAAAACCAGAGGCTGTATGACCTTCGTGAAATGATCTGACCTTGCTGGGTGAGGTGGCATGGACCTGTCATCCCAGGAACTCAAGAGACTGAGTCAGGAAGATCACAAGTCCAAGCCAGCCTCAGCGACTTAGCAAGACCCTGGCTCAAAACAAAATAAAATAAAGACTGCAAGTGTGTGTCACTGACAGAGCACTGCTGGGTCTCATCCTGTGGGCAAAAAATAAACAAACGATGATGATGGTGATGGTTACGGTATGACCATCCCCAGCCTCAACTTGCTCATTTGTGAAGAGGATAAATCAAGGAAATGATTCTTAGACTGTGCCCTGTCCAGTTAAGCACTGAAACAACTCAACTATGAAAGCTGTCCACAGGCGTCACAGGCGAAAGCTGCCTGCTGAAGCACTTTCTGCAGGACGCACGGTAAACAGACAGACGGCTGCTCACCGTGGATGATTCATCCATCAGTGTGAGAGAAGTGCACTCTCAGGCGAGTCAGCCAAGCAATCTAGATATGACAATACCCACAAATTGATCAGAAAACATCCTCTTTTCTTTCTAAAGTCAATCAGGCCATCTCTTTTAAAAAAAAATAACTACCTTTATCGATATTCCATCTGTATCCTTGCCTTTCAGAAATGATCGCTACAGGAAAAGCTGAGGGCAGGATCAGCCCCCAGAGCCTTCTCAAGAAGCCCCATCTCGTCAGTATCCATAGGTTAATGACGGTGTGCCCTGAGTAGAAAAGAGTTTTTATGACAGTGTCTGCTTCTCTGTAGTTCATTTAAAAATTGCTTTTGAATTTTGAGTAATTGCTCTGGTCTTCCCATAAACGTGAACAAAAGCCAGTTACTTTTATTTGGTTAATGGTAGCTTTGAAATGGGACTGGATTAAGAGCTAAATATAAATAGAAGGAAATGCTAACTAGGTATTGACATGAGCTACCATTCTCTAAGTCTGTTCCCAACAGGGACCAATGGAGCGTTGGGCACACTGACTACTCTTGTGGAGAATCTCAGGGGGTCGCTGTCCTCTGCAACCTCTGCTGGGCAGGTGTTCTTTTAGCAGCTCACACGTTGACCCCAGCAGGCAGGACCCGGGCACTTGGTCCTGTGGTCCTTGGACTGACTCCACCTTGGCCATAGCAGCACCTGGGTCAAGTGCACCCAGATGCCTGCCTGGGGGCAGTAGACGGTTTTGGTCCTCTTGCTCCCCTTGAGCAGATGACATGACTGCACGTCTAGATTGCACCAAGCGCAAACTGAAGATCCAGAAAGAACAATACACATGTGCTAAATCCAACCTGGGAGTTTAGTGATTAGTACACCCATCGTTACCCAGCTCAAAGATGCTCCTGAGAGCCTGCCTTTTTAGTAAGCTCAGTTAGGATGGTATCTGGAGAGCCACTGATGAATTACATAAAGGTCACAACAGAAGTGAAAGGATCTGACCCACCTCAAGTTACAGACAGTCAAAGATATTTCACCAAATACCCACCCCCATGGCCCCCAAGGCGGAAGCAGCCCCTTCTCAGAACAAGCAAGAAAAGCTGCTTCCTTCTACCCCCTGAAATGCCAGGATGTAATAGAGGCTCCCAACCTGGAAAAAGTCAGAAAGTAACACAGGGGCTCTCCTATAGGAAAAGGGAGACTGACTTGTTCTCATTCCTAACGTGATTGTTTTTCTTACAGAATTGTTTTCCTCTGCCAGAGACGACATCACACACAATGTATGGGCCATTGACCTGACTTCTCCATTTGAGAATAAAATCCCAATGTTCTGAGAGACAACTTTAATAGCTATCTACTAAATTTCTGTACCTACCCTCACTGTACTTGAAATTAGGTCATTGGTGGGTTTCCTTTTGTTCCTTAGGCTGAGAGCACCCAAGGAAAGCTAGCCTCTCCTGATTGCAGGACGCTCTTTTCAAGTCCTCCGAGACATCTGTCCTTTCTTCAAACAGCCTCACCACACTGTGCCTCCTGGAAACTGGCTGGGAAGGAAAACAGACCTGAAAGGCGCGAAGCATTCCACGAGTTGCATAAAACAGCCAAAAAGCTGTTGAAGTGCTTCAAATCAGAAAAACAGGAAGATGAAAGAAAAAAGCAGCTGGTGCCAGCATCCAGCAGCCAGCAGGACACTGAGAGGGCCTTTGTTCCAGATCCCCTCCGGAAGCGCCCATCTGCATGTTGTGCCCCCCATTCTTAAGAATCTATCTTGGTGTCTGATCAGCCTCAAAACATGTCCGTGTATAACGGAGCTTGAAGCAAAGTACTTAATCAATTACGGCTCCACACACTAGAAATCACATCTTCCTTCCATGTTCCTCCAAATACGGAGAATAACTGCTTAGCATGTTCATCTTTTAAAAAGGGGGGAGACACTGAGAGACAGAATCAATTTTATTTAGTTTTCATGTGGTTTTCATTGCTCCAACACTCAGTTGTGTACATGATGCCGCAGTTCCAAACCATGTCCACACTCAGGCCAGGCAAGTGCCACAACTGCTGAACTGCAGCCCGGGCACAACCACATTCATCTTGAAGAGCTGAACTCTCCATAATAAAGATAAATCTTACCCAGAAAGCCCAGCAAAGATGCAGAGATGGTTCATGCTGAAACCTCACCACCAAGATGACGGTATCAGCAGGCAGGGCCACTGGGAGGTGATCAGGCCATGGAATGGGATTGGTGGCCCTTAGGAGAGGCCCCAGAGAGCGGCTTCTACCCGGTGAGGATGCAGAGAGACGGTGTCATCTACAACAGTCCTCACCAGGCACCAAAGCTGCTACACATGACCTTGGGCTGCCCCTCCAGACACTAAGAAGTAGAAGCCCCCGGTGTGTGGTGTTCTGCTGTCAGCCTTGGCAAAATAAGACAAATGGATACAGCACAGAGAAAGACAACTTGACTCCACGCTGGAAACCAAAGGAGCTGAAATGGGAGAACTACCAAAATCTATACCTCGCTCACCCTCCTCCAAACTGTCACCTTGCTCGCCATCCACCCTACAGCGAGTGCACATGCTCTGGAGACACTGTCACATGCTAAGACCACAGTGGGTCAACTGTCACCTGCCATGGGAACTCGCCAAAGACCCTGCCTTTGCTCCTGATACTTCTTCCTCTCTTCTCTCCCTCCTCCCTCCTGTTCTCCTCTCCCTCCTCTGCTCACAGCCTCTCTGCTCTCCACTGCCCCCCTTCTTTCTTCCACTCCCTCTTCCTACCCTCCCCTGCTCTGCTCTCCTATCTCTTTCTCAGACACATACACCCCACCTCCACATTTATTTGTTCGATGCAAACAGAAAAGCTGTTAAACATATCCAAAGAGGTCTGACAGCTGTTCGGTGGCTGCTAAGGATCAGAGGCTGTGAGAGAGAAGATAAATTTCCCCCCTTCTTTCTAATATGGTAAAAATGAACCCAAAAGAAAATTTTATATAAATATGTATATATTTTATATGTATACTTATGTTGTACATATACATTTATACAAAATAATTGTTCATCATTCACCTTTATGTTTTCATCATAATATAGCACAGAAGTCTCTAATAGATTCTTAAAAGATATGTTTTCTTTCTTTTGAGCATTTTGTTCTTCTCTGTAAACATTACATCTTCTCCCAACGACCAGAATATCTACAGAATATTAAGGAAATGTCTTATTTCAATCTCTCAGTGACGATAAAATCTTCACCAATAACAAACATTTAGCATATGTCATTGGTGTCACCTCTACTCAAGTCCAATAAGTCCTCCCTCCTGAAGGAAACTGGGGTGTCCCTCCCCAGGCCCTGGAGCGCCCCACACACAGCGAGACCCTTGGGGGCACATATATACTCTCTGGCCCTCCAGTGCTGGCTTCCAAGAGCCGCAGGCTCCTCTCAGAACACCTGGGTCTGTAACGTCTTGCAGCAGGTGGTGCCATACAGGAAGCCATCCGAAGGGAGTTACCCAGCATCCTTTACTGCTGTTAATGAACTCCTTTCTTGGAAATGAGAGCTGGGATTCAGAAGAAACTAAAAGACTGGAAGAATATCAAAACTCCAGCCTGAGAGTGCACCATCATAAACAGGAGGAAAAGCCCAGTCTTCACAGTGTATTCTGTTCATACAGTTTAACACTTTGTCGGATCTTACAAAGAGGGGCTCCAAATTTAAAAATAAGCCCACAGAGTAACTGTTCAGATGCGAAGAAGGACGAGAGGAGACAAGCTAAGCTGTGCCTTGTAATCTTCGGCAGTTAGCTGAGAAAATGAATGCTGATATTTCTAATGCAAGCTGATTTTTACTGCTGGGAAAAAACTCAATGTTTGTGCTTTTTAACCAATTTTATGCCATTAGTTATTAACTCTGAGAACGGGTGGTTTTAGCCACATAGTTGTGTATAAACAGGGAAGTCAGGAAGGAGTTGTCCTATATGATAAGTAGAATTTTTTTAGAGAAAATATGATTATCTAAATTATAATGTAATAAGTATTTAAAAGGAAAACAAGACATTTTAAAATATTACTACCAAGATTTGTGTGTTAAAATGTCTGGTTCTAACTTCTCGCTAATCAGGTTGCTTAATGATCTCATTCCACCATCCAAAATCAGCAATTACATGGATTGTATCTGTGTAAGAATTAAATTAATCCTGATATGTAAAATAACTCTTCCTCAACATGTAAAATGTAATGAATACCAGAAAGTTGGGTGCTTTTCACTGTTCTGTTCTGTGAAAGCGTGCTTAGACTCTAGAGGCAGGGAGGACAGGGCACGGTGGAGCTGAGCTCCATCCCCTCTGAACCAACATGAGCACATGGCTAGGGGAAGAGATAAGGGTTGCAAGGGGCCCTCTGAGTCTACTATCTCAAAGGAAAATCAAACCAGGCCTTTCAAAATTCTGCTGAGAAGGTAAACAGATCAGAACCACTGCACTTCCCAGCAAACCTGTGTCCCTGTCAGGGGCCAATCACTTCCCCAAGTAATCTGGTCTCCTCTGCAGACTGCTGGGAGTGGGTGGAAACTAAGAGGTAGGACGGAGTGGTTGAAGCATGTCACTGGGGCTGTGCCTTAGGAGAGCATTGCTTGTTCTTGCACCCCACCCCAGCCTGCTTCTGGTGCACTAAGCAGCTTTCTTCCTCCAAACCCTTCAGCCATGAGGTTGAACCTCATCTCTGGCCCAAAGCAGCCTTACCAGCTAACCACGGGCTGAAACCCCTGGAACTGAGCCAAGTAGATTTCCCCTCCTGCAAATTGTTCACATCAGTTGTTCTGATCAATCCTTTTAAGATTGGATGCGATGGTGTCCTCATAAGCCTGTCTTTCTGCCTGTCCCTGCCAACCTGCTCTTACAGTAAGAGCTCTTGCCAGGGTCTGTTCCAAGGAACCAGCCCTTTACAAGTTAGGAGGGTGTGAGTGGGATTTAAAAATTAAGTTAACTAAGCTCTTACAAGTGACCAGTGCAATAATTGTGAATATTACCTTCTTCTTGGAAGTTTCTGACTTCTTTGACATGCTCTTCAGCTTTTTATGCAAATGAGTAAGGACCTGCAAAACACAACCAGGGAAATCAGTTTGCTCCACACTCGAAGCACATTGCTTGCTTTGCATTGAGGGTTCCTGACATTCACCATGGTGGTAGTATTGCTTATAAGATAGTTCAAGTAGAAATGCATGGCAGGCTGCAAAGAACAATGAAACCGAACTGCTGCGTGCATGTTTTGCAGCATTTAGGACTGTCCCAGAAGACAGTGTCCCACCCAGGCACAATGTGTATCCATACAGCAGGCAGGGCATGGATAACTGGAATTTCTTCCAGAAAGAGCCAAGTGAAGGCCCACTCATGCATGCTATTGGTCTCTCTTCTGCCTCAGCCTCTCTTCTGCCACAAGACAACAATCCCAGGTCTCTAGATGTTGGTCACAAAGTCAGGTCATAAATACAGTGAATCCTAGGGACTTGCCCTGTGGGTGTTCACCATCCAATGCGCAAAGGCAAGAGCCATAAGCAGCTATTTCTTCAGCGTGGCCATGCCAAATCTTGCTGGCATTTATATCAGTGTATTCCTTCTGTCCCCCGCCGCCCCCCCCCTGCCCACCATGAGCTCTCTCCACTGCAAAGCTCCTTACAGCAAATCACTGCCCATCCGGCCTTCCTTGCATTTGTTATTCAAACCCTACCCAGTGTGCTGTGCTTTTAGACAGCTTGCATCTCAGAAATTCAGACTCACTGATGATTCACAGACCATTTTGCAAGGCTTTCTACTAATGTCCCTGTCAGGGATTATTCTTGAGACACATTGGCTTCATTAAGTTCAAAAGTCATTTGTATCCTCTCTTGCCTGTGTAATATCCAGGAGATGAGAAAATTTTGCATTATACATTGGAATTTCCAAACTAATCTTGATCAACAGTGCCAACTCTGCAAGACTGGCCCTGGAGTTCATTTTTCTACCCTCTCTGGGAGCAAATCCGGAGTGTGGATGACTAAGGGCTTTAGACCAGCTGGGGCTGCTAGCACTTCCCTCGGGAAGTGGAAGCAGGTTCCAGCCTCTGTCTGCTCTGTTTCCCTCTAACACTGTGGCATGGAAATAATGTAATGAATTGGCCTTCCTGCAGCAGCCTGCTCCCTGGTTAGGAGGAGCGCTTGCAGAGCCATCAGTCACGGCTCGAGAGACCACGGAATTTGCCTGCCAACCATCCAAAGCCTTGCAGCTGCCATGACTGGAGAGTCAGGGTTTGGCTTCAGATCCCCCTGCCCTACTAAAACACTCTCTCCTTCTAGACTGGTTGGGCATCACTGATGGCAAAATAAGCCTTACTGTACAAGGGCATTTGGGATAAAAAGCCACACATTGCAATGGGTTACTGTCCTGCTGATGGAAACTGGGGCCCAAAAGCTAGAGGGACATTTCTACAGCCGCAAGGAAGAAAGCCTTCCAAGAGTAAGAAGAGGGCTAGAGACAGGATCCTTCCCCAGGGGACAGGTCAGCAGCAGAAGCCTGACCAGCAGAAACCCACAGGACAACACTGGACAATCCAATGGACAAGGGGTACAGGAGAGAGCAGAGGCCACACACCTGCAATCAGAGGGAGACACCACAGAGGCAGTCAGCTTCAGAAGACTGCTGGGTGCACAGCACCCTCAACAACCAAGGGCAGGACACAGCTCAGCAGCTTCAACAGGCCGAATACTGAATACTGTCGAGTGGTCAAGGGAGAAGGTTCTCAAGAATGTTTGTGTAGCTGTTTCTCTTCAATACCTCATGCTGAGTACTGAGACACTGAAGCCCCGAGATTGCCATCAAAAGGGAAAAAGTGTGGGTGCCATGCTAGGTTACGACTGTTTCTCTCGAAGATGATGATGGCCTGGTGCCATTGTCCAGTGGGGGGGAAGGTGCCCATCCAAGAGTCAGCCAAAGCCGTGCTGGGCACACCCTGGCATGCGGAAGACTGGGGAAGCTTATCCTCCCATCACACCAGGAGCCTCCTGAGCAGTAATTCATCCTAAGGGAAGCAAATGGCTGGGCAGGAGGGGAGGCCCCAGGTCTAGAGCACCTCACAAAAGCTGTCCTAAGGGGGCAATGGGCCCACCCCCTATATTCCCTTCCAGCTCGAGCACCCTGTGCCCCTCCCAGCGACTTTGAGGCAAACAACTTCTCCTCCAAACACTTACCAAGGGCAATTCGGGATACAAGACTCTCATGCACACACGTGTGCACTGCACTGTCAGGCATTTTTCTGATGGACACTCTGGCCATCAGACCGGCTCCTCCAACAGCCAGTCCTGATCTGAAAATTCTTAACTGGTTAGCACACACCAACAGCCTGAACCAAGGAAAAACAACTCAGAATAACTGTTCTCCACTCTCCACATCCTGGAGTGAATTTGCAGATATTATCTTGAATCCAGAAGCTATTTCTACTTACGCTTAGAAGCCAACTATTTTGATATAAAAATAACCAAATGATCATGTATCCACTAAGTTTTAAAAAGCTATTTTTAATCTTTGATGGTGTGACTTTCATAAACTCTAAAATGACAGCCTGTTTTAGTCCCAAAATTTACCTTGTCATTTCCATGAAAAAGATAAGTGATTTTCTTACCGACTTTGGAAAAATGAAGGAAGCATTTGTTTCAGTTCAAATGCAGGGAATTGGGAATTTAAGAGCCAAATATTTTAAGCATCCCTCTGGTCCAAGCCTCATGACCACCAGGCCCCCCACCAACAGTCCTGTCCTGAAAACTGTTCCCAGCTGTCTGATTGTGCTTTCCATATGGCTAGTCTGATGGTGATGGCACACTGCAGGGAGGATGCTGGTCACACTACAGTTCAGCACCCAGCACTGCTCTCCTGTGACTACTAAACATGACTCTACAGAAACAAGTGGTGCCAAAGAAATTGGCTTCTTTGAGTCAATTGTTACAGTCCTCTGAAACTTCGTCGCCTTGATGTGATAGGGACACCAGCTCCCGCCATAGAGGTATTGTACAAACTAAATGAGATAAGGCATATTTCAGATGGCTGTGCTGTGCATGGCAGCTGGAGTGGGTTTCCAAATCACTCCCCGGGCTCTACTTCACTATGTGTACCTTTTGGTGCAAGCCATTCTTTCAAGACAATATCCAAAAATATTATCATTCAAAATAGACATAATCTACATTCACGGTACAAATGGGGAAATCAGGTGATTTATTTTAAATACCTCGTGGTTGAATATTAAAAATCACCATGGTTCTATCTTTCTACAGTACTACAGACAGACTTCCAGTCAGACACTGGGAGCGAGGCATCAGTTGGGAACTTGAAAATTTGCTCCCCAAGGTATGTCTGTGTGTTTGTTGTTCTGATAGCGATGGTATTCTGCTGGGAAGATGCCAGGGACCCTGGAGTTGACCCCAATAGTGGCTATCACACGACAATTAAATCACACTCCTAATCACTCAAACACAAACACGTTTTAGACGTTTTAATCAGTATCATCTCTTCACACCTGTGCAGCTAATGACAGAGGTGAGCTCTGAGGAACAGGTACCACAATATGAGGACTAGCTAGGCAGGAAGAGGAGGCAGAGCTCAGGCCAGCTGTGCGTCCATGCCGCACCTCTCCAGCTCCAGGGGTTTAGATTGCCACCTGAAGCCCTCAGCACTCCCCACAACCTTTCTCAAAACGGATTCAAATGTAGAAACAGAAGCTGGTGTCCCTCCCAACACTACCCTCTGGAGACTGTGATCTCGCCTCTGAAGAAAACCGCTTCCCACTTGGGTTTGTCAAGCTAAACTTCTGGGTAAAACCATATCCGGAGCCCTGTCCCCGCAGGCAGCGGCTTCAAGGAGCTTGATCTCCACCAAGCCTCAGCTTCCAAGGACCTAGGGCTCGCCAGGAAGAGCGCCGCGTCGGGAGCCACCCCCGCCCGCCGGTCCCGGCTGGAAGAGTGACAGGGATCCCATCCCTAAGACAGCCCCACACCGCAGCTCCGCGCCCTCCCGGCAGGTCCCACCTTCGCGCCAAAATTACTTTCCCGCGTCAGCGATTTTGGTTTAAGAGTCGCTGAAACAAACCCTGGGTCTCTCCAGCAGAACAGCAGGCGCAGCGCGCGCCGGCCAGCCGGCGACCGGCGGGGAGTAAAAGACCACAGTCCCCAGGAAGAGAGGGGTAGTGGTTCTACCCCGAGTCTAGGACGCAAAGGTTCCCCAGCCTCCCAAACTCCAAGTAACTTTCGTGCTCCAATCATGAGCCTGCAGAAGAGCAAGGCAAACCAGAGTGAGGAGGACCCCGGTTAATTCAGGCTGATCGCCTCCCTGGGAAGAGGGCAGGGGCGCGGGATGCGGAAGGCTTTGCCAGGGGTGAGCGGACTAGAGGGGCTATCCAGGCCCGGCGCCCCTCCACCCTTCGCTCGCTCCGCCCGGGCTGCGCGCTGCCCCACCTTGGCGTAGCAGAAGCAGATGAGCAGCAGCGGGAGCAGGTAGCCGAAGACGAAGGTGCACACCACGTAGGCCTTCTTGTGGCTCAAGTTGGGCCACTGCTCCCAGCAGAAGGTCTGGTTGCTGAGGTCCGGGTGGAAGAGCCCCTGGTGGTAGGCCACAGGTGAGGCCATGACCACGGACAGGGTCCAGATGAAGCCCACGCCCAGCAGCGCATTGCGGGACACCCTCAGGGAGGAGGAGCGCCGCGAGTGCACTACGGCCACGTAGCGGTCCACCGACATCGCGGCCAGCGTGAAGATGCTGACCAACATGGACACCGTGAAGAAGTAGTGGGTGAACTTGCAGATGAAGGCGCCCAGCACCCAGGAGGGCAGCACGTACACCGTGGCCTGGAAGGGGATACAGAAGAGCAGGTAGGCCAGGTCGGCGATGCTCAGGTTGAGGATGAACAGGTTGGTAGTGCTGCGCGGCTTGCCGGGCTTGCTTCGTGCCAGCACTGTGATCACCAGGCTGTTGCCCAGCACGCCCAGCGCGAAGATCAGGCCGAACACCACCAGCGTGATGAAGTTCTCCACGCCGATGCCGAAGAGAGGTTGCGGCCTCGAGCTGGGGGGCTCGGGCCAGCTCGCGTTCCCCTCGCTGAAGTTCACAGTCGCCAACTCCATCACCTGCGGGCCCCGGCGCAGGGTAGAGGAGCGCACAGGAAGGGGTGCTTGCGGGGAAAGCGGGAGCTGGGAGGTGTCGCTGAGGATCCCAGCCCAGAGCACCAAGAGCACGAGTTTCCAGCCGATCCTTCCCGGTGGGTAAGAGCGCGCGCTGCGCTCCAGCTGGCGGCTCTGTCTTTGTGCCTAACCTCGAGGACAGGAAGCAGGGAGGAGACCCAGAGATGGGGTTTCGGCTGGGCGGTCTGGAGAGCTCAGAGGTCTCCCTCCTGGGCCCCTCCGACCGCTGCGCGGCCACCAAACCAGAAAGGAGAGACTAGCCTGCTACTGCCCTGCCAGTGGAGAGAGCCCTCTCTGCGCTTTCCGGCTCCGGATCCCTGCTGGCCGCGTTCCTTTGCCGCAGAAGTGGCTTCGGGCCACACCTGTTGCTCTGAGCCACCCCTTCACGCCGCGTTCCGGGCGGCTCTTTGCTTAGCAGGGCACGATGCGGTTAAGGCAGAAGGTTCGCTGCACTTCCCTGCGCTATACGCCACCTCCACAAAGCGCTTGCGCCTCCCACTGCCTCCCAGTTTCTGCCAGGATTCCCTGCCGTCCACAGGGCGATCCTCTCTCCGCGCTTCCCGGCGGGAGGCAGTCAGGTGCTCTGGGCTCTGCTGCCTCTGAGAATAAGTGAACCTCCACTCTGTTGAAGTCTGAGCTCCGCTGGGGACCTCCCGCGTGCCCCCGGAAGTCACTGCGTGCGTAAAGAGACTGGAGGGCAGAGACTGGAGGATCCTAAAGCGGATGGATCGCTGCCTACCTCCTGGCCGCATTCGGCGCCCTGGGCTCGCAAGGTGCACACCCGCCTGGGTTGCACGAAGGCGGCGGCTTGGGATACTGCTGGCCAGGGAGGGCAGCAGAGCGCTCTCCAACCCACGGCGTGGGCTGAGCAGGCAGTGGTTCAGCAAGGTTTCTCTCTCCCTCCTGGGGCGACTGTCAGCAGAGCGCTTCCGCCCCAGGAATACGCCCCAGAAAAACAGAAACCAATGAATTCTTCATAAATGTGTAGGAGATTAAAGGAGAGGGTTGCCGTGTACACCTCGGCGTGCCAAGTGAGTGACATGAACAGAAGTATGGACAAGCGAAGGGTTTTAAAACGAAATGACAGATTTAGTATGGAATCACCGCCCGAAATATGGACAGGCCAACAAGAAATTGAGCTGTTTCGTAGCACAGTGGTAGCAAGCGTTACTCTTTTTGTACTCTTGGTAGTTCCGAAGGAGAGAGCTAAAAATGAGTCATGAAGGTTCGGTGTTTATATGATTTATCTGTGTTTTCGTTCCAAAAAAAAAAAAAAAAAAAACACCTGCATGTTTCTAGGGTTCTCCCAATAGCCCTTGAGTGTCCATGGTGTGCTGAGCACAGGGCTGGAGGAGACACGGTCCTACAGAGCATCCCAGGGCCTGGCCTCTCTGGGGACTTCGGTAGGGAACAGTGCTGTAAGTGAAGTGTACACTAATGAGGCTGCCCTCTTCCTCAACCCCAAAGGTGGTGACGCAGTTGCTGAATATCTTCTGTGTCCGTGCCTATTTTGGTTGCTCTAATCAAGGGATTCTCTCTGGAAGGAATTGTCACATTCACATATATTTTCCAGAGGACAAAACTGAGCATTGGTAACTTGCTTAAGTGAGTATCTGCTGAACCCAAGAACACTTCTATGCACTGTGCCTTGCCCACCAGCACCACCAGCCTTCTTCAGCTGCTCTCCGACTCAGATTCTGTGGCGTCCTGCTGGGTTGTATGGCTCTGCTGCATTCAAAGTTGCAGTTTTGTGACTTGGAGAGCATGCTATTATTATGAACTATTTTTGTCAAGGAACACATATGATGAAATGATATCAAATACTCATGAACCCACCATCCAGCCTAAAGTAGTTCAAAACCATGAAAAGCCTCGTAAATGTCTTTTACATACTTCCCCAACCATAGCTTACTCCCAGCCACCCTCCCACATGACCAGGTGTGCACTCAGTCATGGCTGTCCACATGTGTGGCATACAAACATGTTCTTAAACAGTGTGCTAGGGTGGTGGGGGCCTTTGAGTTTTGCTTTATGTAGTTAGCATTGTAATAAGTGTTTTACTTTGTTTTTTCCTACAACAGGTAAATTTGTTTTTACCCCAGACATACCATCATTCCTGTGTTGCATTTACCCTTTATGTCTTTTGGCACTTCCTGTGAACTCTGCAAAACAGCACTTAAGTGAATTACTTTAAAATCCAATGTGACAGTCTCTACTTTTTGACTGGTGGATTTCATTCATTTATGTTTATTGTTACTGCTGGTCTAAATGGGTTGATTTGTAACATTGTATTAACATTTTATATTTGTTTTCTGTTTTCTGTCAGCTCCTTCTGCTCTTCCTGCACCTGTGTCAAAAGGCTTCCTGCTCCACTTCCTGTAGGGCCCCATTCAAACATCAGCTTCTCCAGGTATCTTTGCTGATTGTCCTTGTGGGTATCATTGTATTCTCCCATTCCTCTTCCTTTATCCTGCTTCCTTCTCCTTCATAGTGTGTACAACACATTATAGTTTTACATCTCTTTAATGACTTGTCCATAATGAATTGTAAAATCTATGAAAGTAGGGACTTGGTTTAATTGCTGTCTCCCCGGAACCTAAAATAGTTTCTGAACAATAGTCAGCACTCAAGGTGACCAGCAAGATGGTGACATTTTAGATATAGCCTTTTAGATATGGTACCAACAAGAACATGGTCTGATGAGTTAGCCTTAGTTAATTGCAGAGACCATGGCTGAAGACTGGGGTTTAGCCGTTGTTAAAATTCTACTCATAGTTAAAAGAAAGTAGGAGTAGCTGCCATCGCCACCCCTGGGTCCATCTCAGAGCTTCTGGAGCCAGTCACCTCACGGCTTTGTCCTCAGTTCCCTCCATGCTGTATCACTAGCACTTGGAGCTCTGTGTTCCGCTCCTGCACTGCTTGCCAGCGGCTGGCCTCACCTTCCTCTGTGCAGCTCTGGCCTCTTCCTTCTGCTCAGAGAACACATTCAGATCTTTTCAGTGAAAGTTAGCGGTACATATGGCTCAGTTCTCCTGACACTGTGGGGTTTCCCTTGGTACAGAATGGCAGTTGGTCTGATGGGCAGCTTCCTCTGCACACAGTGAGGTTGTTATTCCACCATCTCATGCCTTCCTTTGCACTCCCTGCCACTCCTTTTTAAAAAATTTGACTGTTTTCTGTTTTAAGTATCTTCTCTTCGTTCACTTGTGTTTTATGATTTCACTTGCATGTTTATGATGGTTTCCATTTTCTAACCCTTTTCTTATCTTATTTAATGTTTTTTAATTAAGGAATTGAATTATTGTACAATCATAAATGCATTTAAAGTATATATGCATATATTCTTAAACCAGAATCCCCTAGATCCTTTCCTAGTCTCCCTCCCTCTCTCCTCCCCCGCATACCCCATCTCCCCCACTCCCACCCCCTCACTACTCAACCCTTTCTCTCAAGCTTCCAAAGCTGAGCATGTTTTTCATCGTTCTGGAGAATTCTCAGCCATTATCTCTGCATGTGGAGCTTCCCAGTTCTTGAAATTCTCGCCTCATGGGATTCTGACAGCCATGCCACACTCTCCTCCCTATCTGCTGTTCACTCACCCGACTCTCTATTCCCTCAATTTACCGCTCTTTCTCCAGCTGTGCACCCTCCAATGATTGCCTTGTTTCAAGTGTGCCAGGACTAATTTAAATTCTTCCTTCTCAGGGCTCACATTTCCAGGTCCCTCTCCTGTATATTCAGACACCGTAAATGTGTTTCTTTATATCTCAGATTCCCATGCAGCCGGTCCTTGGAGCACAATTGTGCTTTGTCATTTCTTCTGTCCTTTACTGTGGTTTGTTTAAAATTTCTGTTTTTGTCTTTTAAATTTTGTACTTTGGATTTCTTTTTAGCCAGAATGTACCTGTAAGGATTTTATGAGCCCTAAGCAGAGAGTACATTTCTACATCCTGAAGCAAGAGGATGGCAAGTTCTAAGCCAGCCTTAGCAACTTAGCAACTTGGAAACACCCTATCTGAAAATAAAAATTAAAAGAGAAAGGACTTGGGGCATAGCTCAGTGGTAAATCACCTATGGATTCAATGCCCAGTACCTACACACACACACACACACACACACACACACGTCCCTAATCAAAATGTTCATTTGCTTTGGACATCTGCCCCATGACACCATCAATTCAGAACGTTTTGAAGTCAGTACCTCAGTTTGACAGGCCTCAGGGCACACAAAAGCAAACTCTGCCTCCGAAAGCCGCACCGAGGGCTAATGTGGACACACATTTCCAGAGGCACCTGTTCCTTCTGCCTGTGCAGCTGCTACAGGGCTTGCTGCAGCTCTTCTTGGGCTGAGGGCTTGATTGCCCCAATTACCTTCTCCCTCCTTCTGGGTTAGTACAACCCTGTCATCACTCATGGGTCTCCGTGGTCCTCCCCAGCCCAGCTGAGCAGGCCAAGTTTGTCTTACAGTCCCCAGGGTGTGGTCACTCTGGGACTCTCCTCCACACTCTGGCTCAGGAGCTAGCCTGCTTGTGTTAGTGGCTGCCCATCAGAGCCTCAGGCCTCCTACATGACCAGGCAGGCAGGGAATCTGGGCTCCCTGCTGCAGGACAGAGGATACCCATCTCCTGTGCGCATGGGTGGACAGGACTAATCATGTGGACCTGCTAGGCACTTGGAAAGGGAAATGTGAACATGTGGGCACTCACCACGTTCATCCCCAGAGGGACACAAGGCTTGGAGATCACCAAGACAGGGCATGGGACCCACGTCCCCAGCATCCTTTAAGGGCTGCTCTGAAGCTCCCTGGCAAGTGAGTGCCCTGGCTGCTCTCATACGGTTAGCTGTGGTGACAAACTGAAGTTCTGTTCCATGTGCACCCAGAAGGCAGCCTGGAGAAGCGGTCCTCGCCCCACCTGGGATACGCGGCCCTCATGCCAAGCAATGGGCTCAGACAGCATCTCTCCAGCCTTTTGCTGAGCGTGACTCAGGGCCACCTCACCCTGTTCTGTAATGCAGTAATTCATTCCATTAATCCAGCCATGGAAGGAATTCATTTAAATTTAAGTCAGCACACAGTTCCTTCCTTTAGGAATAAAATGCAGGAAATTTGC
Source organism: Aplodontia rufa (assembly GCA_004027875.1). Taxonomy (NCBI): domain Eukaryota; kingdom Metazoa; phylum Chordata; class Mammalia; order Rodentia; family Aplodontiidae; genus Aplodontia; species Aplodontia rufa. The sequence goes on along the minus strand of PVKS010013001.1, from coordinate 10,083 downwards.
AAGAAAAAAAGGTTACTATGTGTGGTTTTTCTCTAAACAAATATGCTTTACCTGGTGTGTGATAAGCACACAAAAAAGCAATTTCTAATTCCACAGATCAGTGCACCAGTGTCCTTGAGTGGTTGCTGAAGGTTGCGTCTGTGCACCTCCCACGGGAGGCAGGCAGCTGTGCTGGGTGCTCTAAGAGGGGGCTGCAAATCAGTCGTCTGTGCTCCTAAGAGGTTGTGACCTGTAACAGAAAACTCTGCAAGGCAGAAAGCATGAAGTCCCTGGATAGCTCAGGCTCCTCTAGCTGTGGCCCTCATTAATCTCATCAAACCAGCAGAATATCCTCCAAAAATCTTAACAGTTGTCAGCACCACCGGTGACGACTTCCTAACTCTCCACTGCTAATAAACCAGGCTGGGGGTGGCATGCATCCACCCTCGCAGTCACCTCCTGCAGTGCGGACCTGTCTTCTGGCTAATTAAGCCAAAGAAATGGTCTATCTTCCACTTATATAACTGATGTTTTAATCTTTGATATGTGAACCTGTTCTTTCTGAACAACTTGTTTGACTCTCTGTTTTCTGTCTTTAAAATCAATTCCTAAACGGTATTATTGATTTCATATCTCCAATTATCTTCATAAATTTACTCCCTAGTCCCTTTATTCCATTTCTAAGCTTTATATTAAAATAATCAGCATGTGGGTCACCATGCTTTTGTTAGCGAAAGCCTTAGGAAAATCTTCCTCAGCCTCCATTTTTTCCACTTCACAGCCTGACAGTTTAACATGTCCCTGTCCTAGGGTTCGTGACTGCCAGACTACCTTACTCAGCCCCCGCATCCACATCCAGTCACCACAGCTGACCTATCACTAGAGGCAGAGACAAGGGACATGCCCTTTGTCTGCCCAGATGGCTCCGTCCATTAGTGTTTCTGAGACGAGACATGGTAGGGCGGGCAGTGAGTGTCACACTGAGGTTCAAGGTCAACCTCCACCATCACCTGTGCAAGCTGCCGGCACTGATCACCATGAGCCTTCACTTGCTCACCTGAGAACCAGAAGGAACGACCCTGGAGTTGGATTTCCTTCAGATTGTCCTTGAGTCTCTTGTTATGTTCAACAAATGTTGAAAATTACATGAATGATAAAATGCTCAGATTCTGTGATGCATTATAGAAAATTTAAAGAAAATAAATACATTATTATAGAAAATAATGTATAATATGAAGTACTAAAATTAACTTTTTCTTTAAAGAGAGAGAGACAGAGAGAAAGAGAGAGAGGGAGAGAATCAGTTTTATTTAGATTTTCATGTGGTTTCTGTTGCTCTGACACTTCATTGTGTACATAGTGCCGGAGTTCAAACCCGCATACTTTCACACTCCAGGGAACCACTGTAACCGCTGAGCCACTGCTCCAGCCTCTTAATAACTATTTTTTAACTTTTAGAATACTATCGGACAACAGAGCTGGGGGGAACTTAACTAATGCCTCCTGATCTCTGTTTGCCCCTCCCATGGGTCTTCACTCCTGCCAGAGAGAGCAATCCATCCCTCCAGGATTTACAGGGAAAGCTGGCCAAGCCATGCCCAGTGTCGGCAGGGCGAAGAGCCCCACCATTTCCTGCACGTGTTGTTTCTGTGTCTGTGTGAAGTAGGAAGTGCTGTCCAGCCCGGCTTGGCTTCCTACAGGGCCGTGGAGACTGACTGCTTCCTGCCCCTCAGCAGCTAATCCCGAAGGCTGCCCCAAGACTCAGACATGCTCTTAGGAAGGTGCTACCCTCAGAGCAAACTCACCCTGCTCTGCAGCTGAGAAAGATCATGCATGACAACGAGAAGCCAGCTTCGCCCCACGGATCCTGGACAAGGTCGGAAGCTGTCTCTATTTCCTGTCAGCTGCATGGGCACGGGGCAGCCAGCTGCCCCTGTGAGGAAGTTGCTTCAGGGGTCAGCGGGTGCTATGTGCTCTGAGCCACTTCCTTCAGTGCTCCTGCCCAGCGTGAATGTGCAGCTGTGTCAGTGACGGCGCCAAAGCCCAACAGTGCCAGGGTTGCGGACTGTACATTCCTCCCTCATGGAAAAGTGCTGCTCTTCTTGTACACAGGGTCCATCCACACCACGTTCTGGTCATCCAGTGAAGGAGCAAAGGCCCTGCTTACACCACAAAACTTGCACACAGCCCAGAATGCACTCCAGGGCAGCTGGGAGTCACGTTTACACAGTGGATGTGTGGAGTTCACGCATTGCAGTGGCTTTGGTTTACCGCATCCAGGTTCAGGACAGTGCTACAATGTGAAGTGGCCCCATGCAGGCTGCAAATACACAGCTAAGGGACTTAGCACAGGGCTGGTTACACTGCAGCGTTGTCTATTAAAACTGACATGTTCAATATCATTGGCAAGGAATTTTCCTGATAAAATATGGGTAGATCCAAGGTGGATGCTAAGGTAGTTGCCTAAGAACCCAATGCCACCACATGGAAAACTGTCACTATGCACATTCTCTCCTTCATCCAGAATCCCACACTCAGCAGCCATCACTGAATCGTGATGCCACGGTGTCGGCCTCAGACAGCAGCTCCAGTTCTGTGGGGAAAGAGCAGCCCTGGAAGCAGCAGTCTGCAGCTCTTGGCTCAACATGGCCTCTCTGGGCACCAGGTGACCCCATCTCTGGTAACATCCACATCGTCTTTGTTATAAATTGATGTGATATAATTTCAAGATGTTCCCAGAAGCAGAGAGCAGAGCCATGCTGCCAGGGCAGGGCCAGGCAGTGGGGAGTTGTTCCCTGGTGGGTGCAGCTCTTCTGTTGCACAGGAAGAGGGAATTCTGTCCTAGTTAACAAAATGCTACTGTGCACCGGAAGACTGCAAAGGGCCCAGAGTTCACAGAGAGTACTCTTGATGAGCCCACACAGCAACAGAAGAGAAGAGGGCACAAGTAGCTGTTAGAAGACGGTGATGTCCAGGACCTCCCCAACCGTGGTGAGGGTATCCGAGGCGCTCGCGCAGTCCAAACTCAGGTTAAATGTGTGCAAATTCGTATATCTGTTATAGGCACTGAGGCCCAAAACAGGAAGGAAGAAAGTTGTTTCATTTTAGAAATACAAGTCATTTTCATGACACTTTAATGTACACACATAAATCACTTCTTCATCTTACATTATTAAAAAGTTCACCATTTTGGTTCAATATCCAAATTTGGGCTGATTCTTTCAATTTAAACAGAAGTAGCTTATTAATGATTCCAAAATAACTATGTCATCAAAGCCAAATCTCAGTAACTCTAAGGGCTTTGGAGTCCTTAAGATTGCACTGTGGATAATAGATGCTGGATGGGGCTGTGGAGAGATAGGCACACTAACACACTGTTGGTGGAGCTGCAGCTGGTACTTTGGAAAGCAGTGTGGAGAATCCTCAAAAAATTAGGGATGAGTCCACCATATGACCCTGCTGTTCCACTCCTGGGTATCTTTTTCCAGGGGACTTAGAATCAGCACATTATAGTGACATAGCAATATCTATGTTCATAGCAGCTCAATTTACTATTGCTAGGCTATGGAAACAACCCAGATGTCCCTCACTGGATGAACGGATCCAAAAACTGTGGTACATTTATACCATGGAAGAATACACAGCAATTAGAAACAATGATATTGCAGCCTTTGAAGGTAAATGGTTGGCTATGGAAGAGATCATGCTGAGTAAAATCAGCTTAACCCAGAGAACTAAGGGTCAGTTGTCTCCACTCATCTGTGGAGGTAGGGATTAGACCCTGGACAGTGAGAAAGTTGGTCTATTAGCATGTGTTAAATCCAGATAAGAAATAATGTTTTACAACCTAATGCTTTTTTTAGAGATATTGTGGGAAGGGGAAGGGCAGGATAAGGGAGGGTAATTGGGGGGGCACTCCTGGGGGTAATTGCAATATCCAGATTATATACACATTTTATATTACTTTGTTAAAAACTTGTATGGTTTTATGGTTGTTCAAAAATAAAAAATTAAAAAAAAAAGATTGCACTGTGGGATCTGGACGGGGCTTGTCTACATCTGCCCCCATAAACCTGCCTCCTTCCTACCTTCACCGTTTTAGCGAGCCAGCGATAAGGGCAGCTACCAGAGCATCTTTGGTTCAGAACAGATTCCAGGATAACAATGAGATCGATAAGCAGCATGATGGACCTTGGCATTCACAATTCTGCTTTCAGCCAAGAGATAATATTTTGAAGTATTAAAGAATATCCATTTCATTTTCAGTCCCTAATAAAGTCTCTCCCAAATTATCACAAAGCATAAAACTTCCAACGGCCTCAGAAATAAAGACAGGAAGTTGGATTAATATCAGAAACTTGAAGGAAATGAAAATAAACAAAGACAAATATAAACATATCATGAAGCACCCTCAAAACTTTGAAATCTTCTGTAAAAGAAAGTGGAGTTGGCAGAGCCTGTGCAAACCCCAACACCTCCTCATGTGAAGAAACTTCTGGAAAGTTGGACAGATGCTCCCCATTGCCAAGAGCTGGGTAGAATTTCACTCCACCCGTTATTTCAGCCCATTAAACGTCCTGCATACATCCACTCGCAGCAGACCTGAATCAAAAATCTGAAAAAGAGGGGTTGGAGTGGTGGCTTAGCGGTTACTATGCTTGCCGCCTGGCATGCATGAGGATGTGGGTTCGAGCCCCAGCACCACGTACACAACAAAGTGTTGGAGCAACGAAAGCCCCACATGAAAAACTAAATAAACTTGATTCCCCCTTTCTCTCTCTCTCTCTCTCTCTCTCTCTCACTGTCCCTCTTTCTTTAAAAAGAAAAAAATCTGGGACAGAAATGGGAGCAGAGACAGAGCAGGGACAGCAGGGGTGCTGCTTTGGACAGGTGCCGCCCTCATGGGCAAGGCTGGGAGTGAGTACTGAGCTCTGAAATGACTTGGTACAAAAGCAAACTGGGGGACAGTGAAACAGAGATAGAGACGCAATTTTTATTTAGTTTTTCATGCGACTTCCATTCCCCTGAGACTTCGTTGTGTACGTGGTGTTGGGATTTGAGCTCGCATACTCGCACATGCCAGGCAAGCGCTGTAACCACCAAGTCACCACTCCAGCCCCACAAACTGGGTTTTAAATCACCAAAACCTTCACAAATTCAGAGTATGAATCAGGATTAGAAAATGATGCCTCTCAGTACGTCAGGCAGGGAAAAGCTGAGATAAACAGCCTGAAGGGAAGCTCAGGGAATGTGCTCAGAAGGAGAAATCATCATACTTGTGGACGGAGAAAGGGCAGCCAGAGCAGTCTCAGCCACTGTCCACACAAGTCTCCGCTTGAGTTTAAGAGAAAAAAATGTGTAATGAGCTTGAGAGATTGACACATTCTACACAGCATCACTCCAGAATGATCAGTCCAGAATACACAGGTCACCAAACATCACAAGATACGTAAAGAAAAGGGTAGCACTGAAACAAGCTGTCCTCAAAGGAGACAGCGGTGGTGATGGGAGAAACATCCCCAGGGGAGCTGGAGAGGAGCACAGGGGCTCAGCTTGAAGGCCACTCAGAGCCTACTAAGTTGTCTCTAAGACTTGCCTCCGAGGCCTTTCTCGAGAATGGGAAGTGAGAGAGAGGCCCACCCCACACAAAGTCCACCCCGTCGGCACCGACTCTACACCCAGCCAGGTCGCCAGGCCAGGCCAGGCCAGGGCTCGGACTCCAGACGAGCAATGCGGGAATGGGGCCTGAGTTACCAAACTACCTGAGGACGTTAAAGGGTCACGATTCATAAAAGTGACACCGTGCAACACAGAAGATAAATAAGAAGCCGGATACGTCCGAGGATGCTAGAGGCACATATTTCTCTTGTCAACGGAAAAGAAAGGGCGAGCAGAAGTTCACAGGAAGCAATTAAACTTCGGCCATAGCACAAGTTCAAAGTTCAATCCATCGACAGAGGGGATCTTTGAGAGGAAGACTTCCTGGGAGGGGGCAGAGGAGCGGGTCCTTGTGGTGACCCAGCCGTCCCAGCAGCGGCCTCCAGGGCTGTCTTTGCAGGTCTGCCTCCGGCCCCAGTCCATAGTGGCCACAGATGGGAATGTGTTTGGACACTCAGGTCAGTCCAGCTCGGCCCTGGGCCATCTGAGAGCCCTGGAGACAGCTACTCGTCCATCAGCTATTCACTGGGAACCGGAGCCACGATGGCAGGATCTGCACCAAAGTCGTGTTCTGCAGCCAGCACCTGAGGAACAGCTTTGAAAAGCACGCTTCGCTCTCCACAGGACGTTGGTATAAATCCTGAGTAAAGTGAGAAAAAGCCCGGCACCGCGGACCCATGGGGCACACTCGACAATTGCCGAATCTGATCGCCTGCGATAAATTAGGCTTCTTACAATAATTCAATATGGCTGAAGAATAAGAAACAGTTTAATCCAATTGGTCAAAGCAATAAAGATAATATGATGAGAAAAGTAAAAGAATATAAAACCAAATCCCCATTTCTGATTTTTTTTTTTAAAGGAGAGAGGAACAGTGAGAGAGAGAAAGAGAGGACAAGTTTTATTCATTTATTTTTTCATCTGGTCTTAGTTGCTCTGATACTTCATTATGTATGTATGTGGTGCTGGGATTCAAACCCACGTCCTCATGCGTGCCAGGCAAGCTCCATGACCACTGAGCCACCACTCCATCCCCCCGCCATTTCTGAGTTTTAAAGGCCAACCATATTCTTTAACTTGATAAAAAGCATAGCTGAGGCTGAGGGTTGGCAGGACGCTGCATGGACAGAGCCTGGGGACGACCTCCTTGGAATCAGGAACGAGGTGAGGATTTGCCTGTGACCATCATCACCCAGCATTGCTCTACCACACAGAGAAGTAACGGAACACAAACTTCCAGTCATCAAACTGGTCAAAAGAGAAAAGAGCCCAATGTGTCAAGAACACAGGGAGACCGTGAAAGGCAGCAAGTTCAGGAGGGCGACTTTAGAAAGGGAGCCGTGAGAGCGCTCTTCTCTGAAACGGCAATAGCAACACTTACTCCTGGGGGCGTCAAGGGTGTGTATGAGCATGCTCCGTTAGGGATGCTTATCGAAGGTCTGTGGCTCAATGTGAAGACTGAAAACCAATACGAGCTTTGTTGGGAATTTTTAAACTAGTATTCTAATAAGATAAAACATGATGTTGCTCTTTAGAATCAGAAAAAAATGTTCTCAATATTGTGTTTTTTAAAAGCAGCATACAAAAGCAAATGACAATAAAACAACCAATTAAAAGGAATGGGGACTTTAAGATGAAAAACTAACTGGACAGGGAAGCCTGGGAAAGGTGGAGGGCCGCACGCACGGCTCTAGCTGTCACGCTGGAGATGCCGACCAGTTGGAAAACACCCTTTCCAGCACTGCCCTCCTGGGATGAGGAAGAGCCCAGGGTGGGAGGATGAGTGAAAGAGGCTGAATCAGCGGCACAGCCACATGCCTGCCAGCAGAGATGGCAGCTGCCAAGGGCTGAGCCCCTCCAGCTTCACAACTCAAATTCCTTTGCAGCAAAGGACGGGCAGAAACTATGAAAAATCCTTCTGGATAGAAGCCGGCAGAGATGGCCACTGGCCAAAAAGGAATCAGTCACGTTGCCACAACAAGCTTGTGTGGCTGGAAACATGGAAGAGGACAAAGCTGTCATCTTCTTGCCCATGAGGGGTTGTCCAGACACACAGAGAAGCCACTGAAATCTATGAAAATTAAAGAACTCAGTGCAGAGCTCAATATTGTTAACATTAGAAAGAAATAGTTCCAAAAATTAACCAAAGCATGAGCAGACGCTTGCTTGTCTACACAAAGTGCCCGGACACTGTGCACCTGGAGAACAGACAGCATTGTGACCCTCAGCCACGTTCCCAGCATGTGCCCACAGCCTCGGCTCCTTCCCATCAAGCTATTGCAACTCTAAATCCATCTGGAAGTCCGTTGTGGAAAGGGAGGACTCGGGCAGTGGAGGTGACAGAAGTGCACTTGTCCTCTTAGGGATTCATCATGCAGGAACGAACACGTTTTGGTGGGTCCATGTGAAAGGCTGCACACTCTCAGACTTTGTGATAGTGAGGAAATCCAAGATCAGATAAACACCTGTTGCACCCCTGGGTGGATTCATTGTCATGAGTCCGTTCCAGAGACTCTGGTCAATTCCATGGGAAGAGAAACAGCAAGTGTGCGAGGTGCGGCAGGGAGCACCGAGGGGCTGCCACCCGCAGTGCTAACAGGGAGGAGCATCAGGAGCACGTTGGGCATGAAAGCTGAGCTGCAGAAGAGTGTGAATGGCCTGCTCACATTTGCCTGTGACTGTGAATGCTTGAACACGTACGTGGATGGACGTGGGTGTTTGGGAAGAGGAAATGTAAAAGGCCCACGCCAAACTTCCACAGGTGGAAAGCGGAAAGGATCTTTCACTTTCAACTACGTGCATTATCACTTTATTATTGAGCAGAAATTTGGTAATTTTTAATTTTAAAAAGAAAGTGTTAATTGCTGATTAACTTCAACCGTGCCCAGATAGCATCCCTTGCTACTCAGCAGGCCTCTGCAGCATGGGGCCTTCACCCTTGGAGGGACAGACACCCAGGAAGCCAGCTCTTCCTGTGCACCTTACACACACACACACACACAGTTGGAGCTTCCTTTCCACATCACAGTTTTACAATGCCCCCTTGAGTTCCTTCTAAAGAAATCTCTACAGATAAGAAAAAAATAATAATAATAACTAAGGCAGTTGCTGAGAACCATGTGGTGGATTCTCAAACCCTAAAGCCAGCTTTAGTCAGTGACATAATCTAATCTATCAGAAACAATTAGCTGAAGAAAATCGGGACGGGCTGAATGCATGATATTTAAAAAGGTTACTGACTTGATGCATGCACGAATGAAACGGAAACAGACCACAAGCCCCTGTGTACGTCTAGAAGCTCTATCAGAACAGAACGGGCATGTTACAAGCAGAGCTCACCCCTAAGTTTGTCTTCCGCAGCAGCTAAATGGGACTGAAGTGACCACAGAAGGCTGCAATTCTCCTGAGAGAGAAGTATTGAGAACGAATAAACAAAAGCAAATGTCAAAAGTTTCATTGCTCTTTTATGGCATCCTTAGTTTATTAACTGAAAAGAAATCATTTTTCTTTGCTTTTGAGACAATGAAAGACACTGAAAAAATGCAAGCTGAGCAGCAATTGGCCACTTTACTAAGCTGTTTCCTGTTACGCATTACAAGCACTTTGAAGATGGGTGATCTCCAAATGTCACTCTGCCACCTGTCAAGCACGAGGGCCGTGGAAAGGTGTCACAGTGATGCCAGGGCTTCCTAGAGGTGCCCTCTCTAGCATTTCCACTCCAGAACCTCATGTTCTCATTCCTGTCAATCACAGCACCGCAGAGATGAGTCGCCCTCGGCCCAGCAGAGCCAGAATGTCACATGGGTGGGGCTGGCAGCACAGAGTAAAGCTTCCCAGAGCCCCTGCACTCTGTGAGCCTCTGTGAGGCCCCAGCAGACATCACCCCTGTGCTGAGTAGCTGTGACACTTGTCACCCTAGGATGTTTCCCATCAGCTGAGGAGCCCGCTGGGCTTTGCGTCCTGCCTGCAGAGGGGGCTACTGCCCTCCCGAGTCACTTAGCACTCCAGGAATAGTGGGAAGGTGGCAGAGCAGACTGTATGCACCCCAGGTCCCTAGCCCCACAGACTGTGCCTCACAGCAGTGGTCCTGGCCAGAAGCATCAGCCTCACCCCGTTACCCAGCCTCACCTGGACCTTCTGAGTAGAAATGGGAAATCTGCAACTCAGCCGCCGACGACCCTGGAGGAGCGTGTTCCTCCTCACTCTAGTGAAGCCGTCACTCCCACCTCAGCTTTCATTGCCCTGAACACGGGCCTGGGGGCCCTGCCAAGCAGGTGCCATCTGTTCCCAGGCTCGTGGTCACATATCACCTCTCAAGTCCTTGTCATGAACCAGCACACAGATTCTGCCGCTCGGTTGTTCTGACCCATCCCCTGGACTTGCCCACCTTCTGGGCCGGGGCCAGGCTCCTCTTGGTACAAGTTGGTGCAGAACTTCTGTCCTGGG